>ML270085.1:0-36016 GCA_005239495.1 Nicotiana undulata | reverse complement strand
TGGACCGTTGATCAGATTTGATCAACGGTCGAGATTGAGTCCTGGGTTGGGCCGGGTATTGTAGTGTAGGTTTGGGCTTGGGTATTGGGTTAATTAATTGGGTAGGGGTCCGATTTTAATTGGGTTTAGGATTTAAATAAAAGTGGCTAACTCATTAAATATCCAATTAAAATAGATAACTAAATTATAAAAATAATTGATAATTATAAAAATGAAATTGATGCTTAATAAATTAAGTAAAATTATTAATTGGTATTTTAAAATGTAAAATGACTAATTACTAGGTAAAAATAGCATAAGACATATGATTAAGCTATACTTGCAAAGTATTGTAATTATAGCCAGAGAGTGCCAATTTGGCTAATTGTGAAATAATTCAATCTTAATAGGACAAAAAATAATATATTAAGTCAAGAAATGCTTTTAAAATTATTTGTAATGCGATTTTATAATTAATTATTAGGAATAAGACATTGGATAAATTAAAAATAAATTAATATGGGAAAATTATAGAAAAATACCAATTGTCGTGAAAACTTGATTTTGCAAAATTCAAAAAATAATTTGAGGAAAAATTGGGTATCAACACCGGTAGCCTACATAAGAGCGATCAAGTACATGTATGATGGAGCCAAGACTAACGTTAGGACTGTGGAAGGCGACTCAGAGCATTTCCTGGTTGTTATGGGGTTACATCAAGGCTCTGCGCTTGACCCATTCCTATTTGACTTAGTGATGGATGCATTGACACACCATATCCAAGGGGATGTGCCATGGTGTATGTTATTCGCCGATGACATAGTTTTTATTGATGAGACGAGGGTCGGTGTTAACGAGAGGCTGGAGGTCTGGAGACAAACCCTCGAGTCTAAGGGTTTCAAATTGAGCAGGTCTAAGATTGAGTATCTAGAGTGCAAGTTTAGCGCTGAGGCGAGTGAGGCAGGAGGGGACGTGAGGCTTGGATCTCAAGTCATCCTCAAGAGAGGTAGCTTTAAGTACCTCGGGTCGGTGATTCAGGGGGACAAGGAGATTGAGAAGGACGTCACCAGCTGTATAGGGGCGGGCTGGACAAAGTGGAGGCTTGCATCTGGAGTCTTGTGTGACAAGAAAGTGCCACCGAAACTTAAAAGTAAGTTTTATAGAGTTGTGGTTAGACCGGCCATGTTGTATGAGGCAGAGTGTTGGCCGGTTAAGAACTTCCATATTCAAATGATGAAGGTAGCAGAGATGAGAATACTTAGGTGGATGTGCGGGCACACTATGATAGATAGGATTAGGAACGTAGATATTCGGGAGGAGGTGGGCGTGGCGCCGGTGGACGATAAGATGCAGGAAGCGAGGCTTAGATGGTTCATATACGTGCGAAGAAGGAGCCTTGATGCCCCGGTGAGGAGGTGTGAGCGGTTGGCGGTGGTGGGTTCGAGGAGAGGTAGAGGGATGAATATATACAATGAAAAGTAACTTTATACATACCAAAAAGTAAAAAGTCATAAAAGTACTGAAATAGTAAACTTATTTACATGCCAAAATAGAAAATAAAGCACAATAAAAGAAAAATCGTCTGAATTATACAACCCATAACATCCTATCAAAAATACCTATAGGTCCACTCCCCCAACTAAAAGTAAGCATTGTCCTCAATTCTATATAACAAAAAAATAGCTCAAATTGGGAGAGAGATAGAGAGTAAAGAAAACTCCCTATTGGCCCTCTGCCTGTGGTGGTCCCTGTGGCTGTGGCTGTGACTGAAATGGAGCTGGGTTTGCTTGTGCCTGTGACTGCGATAGAGTTGGGTCTGCCGGTTCATGTGGTGGTCCTCTAGTGGTATCTTCCTCCTAGCCCTGGGGCTGAGTCTGCTCCGCAACCCGAGTCTGTACTGGAGGGTCTACCAGAACTAGTCGAATGTCCTCTGTGCGGGGCAAGACCCTCCTCCTTTTTGCTGGCCTATCAGGCTCTACCTCCTGCTCTGGCTGCTGCCCTAGCTGCTGCTCTGACTGGGCTAAAGGATCCTGGAGTAGCATGTCTAGCGGGATCTGATCCCCCTTCAGCTTCTCTACCTCTTTTCTCAGCTCTGCCACTGACTCCTTTGAAGCACGGGTGTGCCTCAGCTTCCTTGTCTCCTTTGCTAGCTTCTTCAATGCAGTCCCATGTGCTCCCACAACATCCAAAATCTTCTTCTGGTTTTCTAGAATTTCCTTTAGCGCGCTCGTAACGGACTGGAGTACCTGTGGTGGTGGAGGAGGGGCCGCGGTTGCCACTGACGTAGAAATCACAGACAGCTTTGAAGTCGCTGCCTGCATCCAATTGTTGATGACGGTCAGTGTCTGATTGAGCCTTTGGGATGTCAGAGGATAAGCCCTGGATGAAGGAACGGATGGACCGGCTGAAATGGATGGTCCTGGTGCACCCTCTAGAATATCAGGCTGAGGCTGAGATGATTCCACCACCACCACTGGCTCTTCAGACTGGACAATGGAGGCAACAGACTTACCCTTGAACTTCCTTTTGGGGTTTTCCACATCTTGCAAATCATACCATGAGAAGTCCGCTTTGGGTTTGACTTTTATATCAAAGTGCTTCTTGTCTACCCCCTGGTCCTCAAAATACATGGTAAGGAAGTTAGGAAAAGGGTAAGCTTTATCACCTTCGTTTACCACTCTATTGATGACGTTGGACATGATATTTCCAACATTGATTGGGAACCCAGCCATGATGGAAGCAATAAGCACAGCTCGACTGAGGGGCAGGGTGTTCTCATTAAAATTAGGGTCCAACTTGTTGCACACGAAGGTTTCCCATCCCCTGGCTTCAAAGCTCAGGATCTTCCGGTAGATAGTCTTTCCAACCGGTAACCACTCAGGAGTCTCCCCAGGCATGGCTAAGTGCAAAGCCAGCCAATTTCGGGCGGCATCCTTCTCTGCTAGCTTCTTCTGATATAGGGAGTCATCCACATTGTCCATCTCTAGATAATTGTTCAGTGCCTCACCATCAAAGGGTATCGCGAGATTTCGCACCATTGAAGCCTTGGAGTCTTTTTGCAGAAATGACAAGTTAGTGAAGAACTCCTTGACTAGGTGCTCATTGGCATCCGGAAGGTAAGCAGAAAAATAGTCCTAGCCTTTTCTTTCTAAGAATTGCCTCTTCACCTCTGGGTTGTGGGGCAACAAGTCCTTGATTGTGAACTTGCGCTCCAAAATGAGTGATCGTGAGCTCCACAAATCTCTGAACTGATGGAAAGCCGCTTCACTTACAAATCTCTTTTGCCATGCATCTGGGTTCCTTGTACGCTCTACCCCCTTAACTTGGGGTTCACCCCCTTCATCATCACCAAAATACTCCCCCGATAAGGAAGCTGTAGGTGAGGTAGAGTATGTGTGGACACTCTCGGAGATTGAGCCCTCAATTGACTCAGAGTGTGTAGTGGCTTGGATAGGGGGAGAGTCTGATGGTTCATTGGTCAGCCGAAATCTTTCCGGGAAGTCTTCGACGTAATCCGGTATGGATTCAGACGAGGCTTCGGAGGGAACATAATCATTGTCCGAGTGGGAAGCAGCTTTGTCTAATATCCGTATAGCTTTCCTTGTTCTTTTCATTGCTTCCCGGACTTTCGGATCATGTTTTATCATTTTCTTGCCTCTACCCCCGGATGATTCACCCTTGCCCATTGGTTTACGACCTCCGCCTCTTGATAGAACCATTGCCTGCAATATCGAAACATTTAAACATGGTTAGTACCCAAAGAGAAGCTGCACAGACATTAACAGACAAATCTTAGAAGCAGAACAATTGCAGAACAGCCACCGCGGACCACGAAAAAGGGACCGCGGTGGTGGACCCAATACCAACGTGACTCTCTGAAACTTAGCACCGCGGACCGCAAAAACTTGACCGCGACCACAGTGATGCAACATCAGAGAACCTGTATCTCAGACTCTAGGGGACCGCAGACCGCGAAGAATTGACCGCGGACCGCGGTCATCAATTGCAGGAGGCATAGGCTAAGCACCGCGGTCCGCAAAGAAATGACCACGGTCAGACGAATAATCTAGGGTTTTTAAAATTTTCCATTTTCATGCTCAAATGTTCATTTAGCTAATCCCTACATGTTTAATCAGTGCAATTACATTCCAGGGGTCTAAAATGATCATTTTGAACTAACCCTAACATGATTAAATTCCTAGAAAAGAAAAACGATGAAAAAGAGAAGAAAAATCTACCAATTACTGAAGAAAATAAAGAAATTAAGAAGTTAATTAATCACAATTACACTTACTAGATTCTTGGATGAGGATTTGTTGAAATGAAATGGAATTTAGAGATAAGATGAGTGAGACACAGTCAAAGGATGCTATGAGAAGTGAAAGTGCATAAAGTTTCAACTGAAGCCCTAAAGGTCTATTTATAGAAGGGGGGCTGGGGTCCACACACTTACCCACCGCGGACCGCGAAAAATCGACCGCGGTCATGTACTGATGTTGAGCTTGTGAGGAGGACCCACCGCAGACCGCGAAAAGTCGACCGCGTCCGTGGTGATGTAGATTCAGAGAGACCCCATTTCAGTAACTGGGCTCCGCGGACCGCGAAAAAGGGACCGCGGCCGCAGTGCCAACTTCAGAGAGCCATTTTTCCATACTTAGCCAAATTTCCTGTGTCAAAATCATCCTACAACATCCAAAAACCAGTTAGTGCAAAAATGAATCTTATTCTACCAAGAAAAACAAAGCAAAAAAATAAAGACACATGGGCCGCCTCCCAAGAAGCGCCTGATTTAACGTCACGGCACGACGCAGGTTACCGAGATCATTTAAGATGAAGAAGTGCCACCACGTGGCTATCATCAATCTTGCCAAGATAGTGTTTGACCTGGTGACCATTGACTCTGAAGATTTCTCCACATTTGTTTTTGAGATCAAGATCACCAAATGGAGTCACAAATACCACTTCGAAGGGTCTGCTCCATTTTGACTTGAGTTTTCCCGGGAATAGCCTCAACCGAGAATTGAACAATAGAACCAAGTCACCAACCTTGAACTCTTTGCCTCGAGCATACTTGTCATGTAGGTACTTCATTTTGTCCTTATACAAGGACGAACTGGAGTACGCATGGAATCTGAATTCATCTAACTCATTCAGTTGCTCCACACGAAGGTTGGCCGCTACATCCCATTCTAAGTTCAAATTTTTCAAGGCCCACATAGCCTTGTGCTCCAACTCCACCGGAAGGTGGCAGGCTTTTTCAAAGACCAATCGGTACGGCGACATATCAATTGGGGTCTTGTAAGCGATTCTATAAGCTCAAAGAGCATCATCCAATTTCTTTTCCCAATCGGTCCTATTAGCATTGACCGTTATTGATAATATGCTCTTTATTTATCTGTTAGAGACTTCCACTTGGCCACTTGCCTGAGGGTGGTAGGGGGTGGTGACTTTGTGATTGACACCATACTTGGAAAGCAAGGTGTCAAAGTCCTTGTTGCAAAAATGCGACCCCCCATCACTGATGATAGCATGAGGCATGTCAAACCTTGCAAAGATGTTCTTCTTAAGGAAAGCAATAACACTCTTAGCTTCATTGTTGGGCAAAGCCACGGCCTCAACCCATTTAGACACATAATCGACTGCCACTAGAATGTACGTGTTCCCACAAGAACTCACAAATGGGCCCATGAAATCGATGCCCCAAACATCAAAGATATCCACTTCAAGAATAGAATTTAGAGGCATCTCAACTTTCTTGGAAATTCCCCCGGCTCTTTAGCACTCATCACACCTTTTGACTAGAGCACCGGCATCCTTGTACAATTTAGGCCAAAAGAAACCACAGCTTAACACCTTTGAAGCAGTTCTTTCTCCTCCATGATGATGACTATAAGGTGAGGAGTGGCAAGACTCAAGAATAGCCATTTGTTCTTCCTCCGGTACACATCTTCGGATGACCCCATCAATGCAAATCTTGAATAGAAAAGGCTCATCCCAATAGAAATCCATGCTATCCCTCCTAAGCTTCTTTCTATGGTTAGAAGAGAGCTCACAAGGGACAACACCGGTGACAAGGTGATTGGCAATATCGGCAAACCATGTCATCTCTTGCATTGACACCGACAAAAGTTGTTCATCCGAGAAACTGTCATTGATTTCAAGTCCATCACAAGGTCGCCCTTTCTCCTCCAACCGAGAAAGATGGTCGGCCACTTGGTTTTCACTCCCTTTTCGATCCACAATCTTTAAGTCAAACTCTTGGAACAATAATACCCAACGCATAAGCCTCGCTTTGGAATCCTTCTTAGTCATGAGATACCGGAGTGCCGCATTGTCAGTATGAACTATGACCTTGGAACCCATCAAATAAGGACAAAATTTCTCCATAGCAAAGACTATGCCAAAAGCTCCTTCTCTGTGATCGTGTAATTCATTTGGGCCGAATTCATCGTCTTGCTAGCATAGTAGATAGGGTGAAATATATTTTCCACCCTCTGGCCCAGCACAACACCCACAACTACATCACTCAAATCACACATAAGCTCGAAGGGTGAGATCCAATCTGGCACCGTGATGATAGGAGTAGTAGTGAGCTTGTGTATCAAAAGTACAAAGGCATGCATACAATGTTCATCAAAATGGAATCTATAATCCTTCTCAAGCAACTTGCACAATGGATTTACCACCTTAGAGAAGTCTTTGATAAAATGCCTATAAAAACCGGCGTGACCAAGGAAACCCCGGTCTCCTCTAACTGAAGTAGGTGGTGGCAACTTTGAGATCACCTCAATTTTTGCTTTGTCAACCTCAATGCCATTTTTTGATATCTTATGGCCCAATACAATTCCCTCTTCCACCATGAAGTGGCATTTTTCCCAATTCAATACCAAGTTCGTCTCTTCACATCTAGCAAGGACTTTGTCAAGATTAGATAAGCATTCATCAAAAGAATCCCCGACGAAACTAAAGTCTTCCGTGAAAACCTCAAGAAAGTCTTCCACCATGTCGGTGAAGATTTCCATCATACATCTTTGGAAAGTGGCCGAGGCATTACAAATTCCGAAGGGCATACGAGCAAAGGCAAAAGTACCATATGGGCAAGTAAAGGTAGTATTCTCTTGATCCTCCGGGGCGATCAAAATTTGATTATATCCAGAATACCCGTCGAGAAAATAATAGAAGGCCCGGACTGCAAGCCTATCCAACATCTGATCCAAGAATGGCAAAGGAAAGTGGTCTTTGCGGGTCACCTTGTTGAGCTTGCGGTAGTCCATGCACACCCGCCATCCGGTAACCGTTTTTGTGGGAATGAGCTCATTTTTATCATTCTTGATCACCGTCATTCCACCCTTTTTCGGGACGCACTGGACCGGAGAAGTCCAAGCGCTATCCGAAATTGGATAGACAACACCCGCATCGAGCCATTTGATGATCTCCTTCTTCACTACCTCTTGCATTGCTTTATTGAGTCTTATTTGATGCTCCACGGAGGGCTTGGCTCCATCCTCAAGTATGATTTTGTGCATGCAAAAGGCGGGGCTAATACCCCGAATATCCGCCAGAGTCCATCCGATTGCTTTCTTTTTCCTCCTTAGCACTTTTAGAGTTGAGTCTACCTGCACTTGGGTTAGGCAAGAGGAAAGAATAACAGGTAAAGTACAAGATGGACAAAGATATTCATACCTGAGGTGGGAAGGAAGTGTCTTCAACTCCAAATTCGGAGGTTCTTCAATGTAAGGCTTTGTTGGTGGAGTCTTCCGATTCTCCAAGTCCAAGGATAATTTTCTAGGAGCATAAGAATAAGACCCCATGCCTTGAAGGGCATGGGTGCTTTCAAGAACACCATCCACCACGGAGTCCTCATGATTCAATAAGGCCAACTCTATAGGGTCATCAACATGGATCATAGCACTGGCATCATCAATAATAACCTCAGGCACGAGGTCCATAAATGAGCAAACTTCCGTGTTGTTAGGCTGCTTCATAGATTTGCATACATGAATGATCACCTTCTCATCACCCACTCTGAACGTGAGTTCCCCAGCTTCTACATCAACCAAGGCCATCCCCGTGGCAAGGAAAGGCCTCCCCAAGATAATGGGGACCTCAAAATCAACCTCACAGTCAAGAATAACAAAATATGCTGGCAATATAAACTTGTCCACCCTCACTAGCACATCATCAATAATACCCAGGGGCCTCTTCATCGACCTGTCAGCCATTTGCAAACGCATAGAGGTCGCCCTAGGTTGTCTGATCCACAAAGTCTTAAACACTGAATACGGCATCAAGTTAATACTTTCCCCAAGATCACATAGGGCTTTGGCAAAGTCTGCACTCCTAATCGTGCAAGGAATAGTAAAGGCACCCGGATCCTCAAGTTTCGGTGCCATGGAGTGAACTATAGCACTCACTTGGTGAGTCATTTTGATGGTCTCACACTCCATGGACCATTTTTTTGTCACTAAGTCCTTCATGAACTTAGCGTATCCAGGCATTTGCTCCAAGGCTTCCACCAATGGAACGTTGATGAAGAGACTCTTCATCATATCGATAAAATTTTTGAACTGAGTCTCTTGATTTTGTTTGGCCAATCTCTGAGAGTAGGGAGGAGCTGGGTGCCTTGGCATGTGGGGTCACCAGCTCCGACATATAAATTACGTGCTCCCTAGACGGGTTCACGTTCCTTTCCAAATCCTCCCCATTGTCATGTATGTCAATTCTTACCTCACCTTCACTTGGCTCATCCACCACTTGTTCCACTTCAATCGGTAACTCTTCTTGGGGAATATCTTCATCATCAACAACAATCTTCTTTTGCTTCGAAGTATTTTATTCACCACCTTTTCCACTCCTTGTAGTCACCGCCATAGCGTTCCCGGTATTGTTGTTGTTCCCACCCTTAGGGTTCACCACCGTATCACTTGGTAGTGCACCCTTCGGGAGTGTGTTTAAGGCATGTGAAATTTGGCCCATTTGTACTTCGAGGTTCCTTATAGAGGTATTGTGAGAGGCCAACTAAGCATCGAATTCCGCATTTCTCTCCATCATCTGCTTGAACATATTTTCAATTCTACCAATATCCGAGCACTATGAACTTTGCCCTTGAGATTGGTACGGGGGTGGGTTGATTGGTCGTTGTAGTATAGCGGTGAGTATTCTCGCCTGTCACGCGGGTGACCCGGGTTCGATCCCCGGAACCGGCGCCACAAACTGATCAGCTCTCACCCTCGCTACTATTTAGAGTAGGAAGGCAAGGTTCGTGCAACTTTTACCCGAAAGGTCGGGATCGAATCCTCAGGGAGTCAACAATTGGAGTGAGTGTCTATGTGAACTAGTAGAGCTTCGTGTTTCTAATTGCACTTCTCATAATAGGGTGTTTTGAACTATATTAAGTACTAAGCTACTTTTAAAGGCTAATTGATTAACTAATTTGTTTTGATGTTGTTTTCTTATAAGGATAAAGGCACTAGGGTTACAACTTTCACCTAGGAGGATATAGGGTTTTACCATTTTTGGGTTCAACCCAATTGATTGGGACTCTCTTGATAATGCCCTAATTCTTTGTTAGGCTAATTTTCTAAACTCAAGTCCTCTTTCTCAGGAAGGACTCAAGTCATGGAAAGGTTAATTAGTGTTTGCAACCACTAATTATAGCAATAAGAACCCTAAATTAGCCCAAATAGCAAACTTCCATAAACATCCAAACCCTAATTTTAAAAACACATCAAATATCCACACTAGGGTTGAGACACAACCCTAGCTAATGGGTCTATCCATTCATAATCAAAGATAAATTCAATGAAAGAGATGTAATAGAACCCATATTAATGATTCTTAACAGTAAACTCAAGGGTTCAATGTTAAAAATGCAAGAAATAAGCTAAAAAGATGAAAAACTAGATATTCACGTGCTCTTCAGTTCAGAAAATTCAAAGACTACAAAAGATTACCTAAAACAAATTACAAAATAAGCTATTTATACTCAGCCAAAAATCTGGACAAAAATGCCTTTGCGGGGTTACCGCGGATCGCACAAAATCGACTGTGGTCCACGATGGATGACTGAAGCTATGACCTGAGTCTCTGAAGGTGCTCTACTGTGGACAGCGGTGGAATGTGGCTTTGAATGAAGGTCTCTGAATCTTGCCACCGCGGTTCGCGAAGATTGGACCGCGACCGCAGTGGCTTCTTGCTTGGAATGCCCCTCTGAATCTCACCACCGCGGTTCATGAAGAATGGACCGGGACCGCGGTGGGATATGCTGCCTGAATGCTTCTCTGAAGTTTACCACCGCGATCCGCGGAGAATGGACCGCGACCGCAGTGGGCATTTGCCTTGGTCACTTTTGTTGTTCTTTGTACTTGTGCCAGATTCACTCCTGTTTTGAGCATATTCTTGACTGAATGTCATCATTTCTGGTTCAATCCTGCAACAAGCACAACATATAAGATTTCGTGGCTACTTTGTGTATAAATATAACCAAAACCTAAGCATAAAAGGCGGAAAAACAAGGTAAAAATCCTAGTTATCAGACAACAAGAATCCGGTCATGGGGGAGTCGTTGAGGTTGGGAGTGGTGGTGAGCCACCATTATTAACGGCGAGCAAGCAACCGGAGAAGGGGATTAGGGTTAGAGCAGAGGGATCTTGAGAGAGAATGAGAGGGGTGACGGTGGTGAGGATGAGAGAATAAGGGGTTTGGGGGGTATAGGTGTTAGGTTACTTAAGGAAAGAACAAATCCGGGTCGTTGATCAAAATTGATCAACGACCAAGATTTGATCAGCATTGGGTCCGGTAGGTAGGGGTTTGGGCATGGGTCTTTGGGCTGGCCTAATTAAGTGTTTGGGATGGTTTAGTAAGGGGTTGGTTGGTTAATTTAGGCTAAAATTGAAATAGAAATAGGCTTTTTGTTAAATACCCGAATTAAATTAGTCAAAAATAATTTATTACGTAATTACTAATTATAAAAAATGATTCTATGCATGGAAATACTTTAAAAATGATTATTTTGTATTAAAAAACATAAAGGACTAATTTCTGGTAGAAAATAGTACAAAATTATATGCATGGGCTATATTTGCAAAGTTATTATAATTGTAGCCAAAAGGTACCAATTTGGCTATTTATGGAATAGTTTTGGTCTTAATAGGACCATAAATAATAAATTAAATCAAGAAATATTTTTGAAATCATTCGATGCAATTTTGTAATTATTTATTGGAAATAAAATACTGGACAAATTAATAAAAATGTAGAAAACATTATGGAAAAATACCAATTGCTATTAATGCATGATTTGGGTATCAACAAATGTCACATTTGAAAAACAGATGGGATATACTCTCATGTGCATTACCACATAATGGACATATTTGATCAGTAAGAATCCCTCATTTATGTAGTTTGTCCTTAGTGTAGCTCCCAAGTGCTACCAATCTTACAATGAACAACCACTTTGGTGATCCATGGTTATTACAAACAATTCTTCTCCAACTGACTTTTGTGAATGTTCCTAACATTTTCTGGTACATTTTCTTTATAGAGAATTCTGCCATACATTGTAACTCCATGAATTTGATAAGTGAAAATTCTGAAAGAATTGAAGAATATTTATGAAAATGTTATTTGTATATTCATTATGTTGTAACGTTCTGTACAGTGTCCACATTTATAAAGAAAAAGGAATCTAGCCTATAACAAACTATGCTAAGTGGAATTATTCTATATGCTACTGTATAATGGATTTATTGGATAAATATATTTAGATAAAATCTAATTACAGGTTGTATAATTGCTGTATTTACATGCTTCTAGAAGTGTAGGCTTTAAGGGACACTTCAGTTGTAAAATGTATATCAGCCCAGCGGCCCAAAACTGGTGACCTAAATAATGCAAGGCCCAATTCGCTAATAAAGGCTGCCCATTTCATTTTCCTTTCATACATTTCATTTTCCTTTCAGACATAACCTGTCTAACTGGGTGTCTTCTTCTTGCTTCGTTCATATCACTATGTGAAAGACAACATCTTTCTTCCTTTCTTTCATAACCATTATCATCTACACTCCTACCCCCCTCAAGATGGATGGGGAGGGGGGGAGGGGGTGAAAGTACCCCAACTTGCATAATAAATCACGATGAGTAGGACCTAGGAGTGATTTAGTAAAGAGATCTACAAGATGAGAAGAGGATAAAAATAAAGAGAGTGAAATCAAACCTGCAAGGAATTGTTGTCGCACAAAGTGACAGTCAATTTCGACATGCTTGGTTCGTTCGTGAAAGACGGGGTTCTTAGCGATGTGAATTGCATCTTGGCTATCGGAATGGAGTGGCACTGGTAATGAGATGGGTACATATAGATCATCAAATATACGAATCAACCAAGTAAGTTCAGCGACTACACCTCGCATAGAGCGATACTCTTCTTCGCCAGAGCTAAGAGAGATAGAGGTATGCTTTTTTGATTTCCATGAGATGGGAGAAGAACCGTAGGAAATGTGAAAACCACAGAATGATTTTCTTGAGTTTGGACAAGTCCCCCAATCAGAATCGTCGAAGGCTAAGAGATGAAATGAAGATGAAGGGACATAAAAAGCCCAAGACTTGGGTCCTTTAAAAGATATCGAAAGACTCGAAGACCTGCTGCAATATGTGGTTTCCTCGAGTCCTGCATATATTGACTGAGATGCTGGACGGTGAATGACAAATCGGGTCGAGTGTGTGTGAGATAATTCAATTTTCCAAGGAGATGACGACATAGAGTAGGATCACTCAAAGGTTCCCCATAATTTGCAAGCAACTGGACAGTTGTGTCAAGAGGAGAGGAAACAAGTAAAGAATTCAAAACATCAAATTCCTGTAGAAGATCCAAGGTGAATTTCCTTTGAGAAATAATCAAACCCTGAGGGTCACGAATTACTTCCATGCCTAGGAAGAAGTGTAAGTTACTAAGATCTTTAATTTAAAATTACTGGTTGAGAAAAGCTTTTAAAGCATGTAACTTTGCACTATTGTTTCCTGTTAATAAGATGTCCTCCATATACACTGCCACTATAGATATAGAAGATTCTGTTTTTTGAAGAATATGGAATAATCATTTAGGGAATGAGTGAACCTTTCGAAATTAAGAGCACTGGTGAGTCTTGCATACCATTGTCTCGAAGCCTGACGAAGTCCATAGAGTGGTTTCCTTAATTTACAGACATGATTAGAAGAAGGAGGCATAATCCCCGGTGGAAACTTCATGTACACTTCCTTACTTAGGTCGCCGTGTAAAAAGGCATTATTGACATCTAATTGGTAAAGTCCCTGTCCTTTCTTTACTATTGTAGCTAAAATGCATCGAATGGTGGTCATTTTGACCACGGGAGAAAAGGTTTCATTGTAATCTATTCCCTCTTTCTGAATATCACCTCTGATGACTCACCTTACTTTCAGTGTTTGTATATTGCCATACTATAGTTTCTTAACCCTGTAAGCCCACTTTCATGGTAAATCCTTCCTCCCTGCTTGTAATGTTACCATATCCCGTGTTTTATTTAGCTCAAGTACTTCAATTTTCTTGTCCATGGCCGCCTGTCGGCCAGGGTGATGAGCTGCCTGTGCATAATTAATAGATTCTTGGATATTTGACAAAGTGCTGAGCATATGTTGATTAGAACAAGAAAATTCATTAAAAGAGAGAGAGAGAAAGAGAGAGACTCATGTGTGACCGGGGATAGAAAGAAAGTGCTACTTACATCTGTGAGCTGGATGGCATTGCAAATATAGTCTTTGAGGTAGGTTGGTGCTATGTGAGGTCTAGAAGATCTCCTGATAGGAGTTTCTATCATAGGATGTAGTATTAAAGGAACCCCAAGTATCCACATGAATTAATTCAAACACCTTTTTGGTAGATATAGAACTTGAGGGAAAAGGGAGTTTGCATTGCCTAGCCATTGGACATATAAGACAAGGAGTTGAAAAATTGAGACATGAATGAACAGAAACAGAGGATATGTTCTTCATATTACTTAAAGTCAAATGGCCTAATCTATAATGCCACAACGTATCCTTTACATCAGAAATAAAAAGACTGAAATAAGAGTTCAAAACAGAAATAGATTTCCTACTACAAGCACTACTAGACTTATGTAAATCCTTTGAAGCTACTACAGAAGGCCTTGAATTGAGGATGTAGAGTCCCTCTTATTCTTACCAATCTCTAGAGGGCTCTTTAGTGAAGGGCCATGCAACAGGAAACAAGATGAAGGAGTGAAAAGAACATACATATTGAGTTATCTGCATAACTTGTGTACAGACAATAGATTAAATCTGAAAGAGGGCACATATAAAACATTGTGTAGAATTAGATTATGCATGAGTGTCACTGAACCTGAATGAGTTACCTTAACTCTATAAGAATTAGGAAGTTTAACCATCAATGGTTTAGGTAAGGCTTTAAATTCTGTGAAAAGTTCTTTGTTAAAAGTCATATGCTCAGTTGCACCACTATCCAATATCAAAGACTCACAATTAATTTGAATGAAACAGGCATAAGAGTTGAAGAACTTGGCTATACCAGCACAACTGAGGTTTTCACTTGCATCAGAACTGCTTGCTCCCTGTTGTCCTGCCTTCATATCTTGAAGAAGCTGCAAAAGTTGAGCCCAATTATCATGGGTAAAAGTCTGATTTTCTGCTGCATTAGCTCCTGCATAGTCCACTTCGTCATTGGCAGTAAATGCATTATTAGCTTTCACAGTTCCATGAAACCTTCTCTGTTTAGTAAACTTAAAATCTGCTAGGAAACCATGTAACCTATAGAATTTATCAATGCTATGTCCTGGTTTCTTACAATACCCACATACTCCAGAGTTCTTCTTCTGATCGTATCCTCCCTTTTGTCCTTTGTTTTCATTATACTTCCCGAAACTTCCTGATTGAGTAGGGGCAAGAAAAGATGTTGAATCTCCTGGATAGACAGGATCAACATGAATCTCTCTCTGTTTCTCCTCTTAGATAACAAGAGAGTATGCCTGACCAATAGAAGGCAAATGAGAAGATAACATGATGTTACTTCTGACCTCTATGAATGAGTCATTGAGCCCCATTAAAAGCTACAATAACCTCTTATCTTGGTGTGCCTTCACATTCAAGCAGAAAAAGTGTTCAATGCATCAATTTCATCTCATAGGCTCTTCATCTTAGTAAAATAGATAGAGATACTGGTATTACCTTGAACAACAACATTGAGTTCCTTTTGTAGTTGAAATAACTTTGCTCCATTTGTTTGCCCAAACCTGTCTATTAGGTCACTCCAGAGATCCTTGGCACTTTGTGATTACAGAACACTTTTAGCAATCTCCTTGGACAAGGAATTTCGTAGCCATGAGGGGACCATATCATTACACCTAGCCCAGATCCTTTGGATGTGATCGGGTCCAAGCCTACACTACTATTGAGCAGCGAGGGTGGTTGATGCAGTTTTAACCAAACTAGGTCGGGATCGAATCCACAGAGAGCTAATATTTGGAATTAGGTTTATATCTAAGATAGATGCGGGTTTTGAATCTAATTAAACTTTCACAAGTTTGGGTTTGATTCTACTTCTAACCTTACTCTATTATATGCAATAATTGAAACTAAGGACAATATTTTTTGTTGTCGTTTTTCAAGTGTTTAAAGAGACTAGGATAGTGACTTCTACCTAGGTGGATATCTAATGGGTAGGAAAATCTAGGGCAAGCTTGATTAGTTAGGATTGTAATATAGCTATCACACCCGGGTACTCACTCTATACCTCTCGGTAGTTTGAGTGATTTTGCCCAATTTGCCTTTCTCAAGTTCAAATGGGTATTCATGCAATTCAAGTGATATTTGCTCAAGTCGGGTATTACTATCTCTAGGTTTAACCCTTTAATTGGGGTTATCAATTTTTTGAGTTCACCCCAATTCCTTGTTAGCCTAGTTTTCCTAGATTTAGTCCATCTTTCTCAAGTAGAGACTAAGTCATAAATGCATGAATCAATATTTGCAACCAATAATTCTATAGTTCTAGCAAGAACTAGGCCAAATATCACTAACCCATTCACATTCAAGCCCTAAAATCAAACACCGATTAAATACCCACACTAGGGTTGGGTCACAACCCTAGATATAGGTTTAGCTACTCATGAAAATAACAGAAATCAAAGATGAAATGAAGATAAAATCCATAATATGAAATTAAAGAATGAAAATCTAATGTTAAGAAGTGAATCTAGTACAAAATTTTCCAAAGCAGAAAACCCAGCCGTCTTACGTGCTCATAAAAAACCTAACATAACCTAAAAATGATAAAAAGTTCTATTTATACTAAGCTGAAAATATCTGATAAAAATGCCCCTGCGGAGGTTGTGCGGCTGCATAATTCTGAGTGCGGCTGCACTCTTGCTTTCACGGCCACATAATTCTGATGTGGTCCGCGTCCTTCTCTTTTGGATCTGGGTTGAGCTGAGCTTTCGCGGACCACATAATTCCAAGTGCAGCCTCACTCCAGATTATGTGGCCCCATACAAGTGATGCGTCCGCACTTGCTTGAGTTTGGCTTGAAATCAACTCTCTGATTCTTCATCTTGGGGACCGCATAATTTCTATCGCTCCACACAAGGGACTTCTGCTGTCGAAAAATTCTGGTGCGGTCCGCACATCTCTTTTTTTCTCGAGTTGTCAAGTCTCTGAATCTCAGTCATTGCGATCCGCGTAAATTCATTGGCAGCCGCCGATGGACTTTCGCGGCCACACATTTCTGGTGCGGTCCGCGCTTATCATTTATCCCAAGAATCACACTCTCTGAATCCCCCTTATGCGGACCGCATAATTATGATCACGGCCGCATCATGGCTTTCGCAACCACACAATGTTTGTGCGGTCCGCGCTTCAGATCTCTTTTCCCAGTCTTGGTCTTTGTTCAACTTTTGAATCCTTTGTGAGTTGATTAAGGTTCCTTTGGCTCATTTTGAACAATTCCTGCAAGCAAGCATATTTCATTAGTTTCCAGGAATACCTTCAAGCATTTTTGGCCTAAAACACAAGTAAAAAAGAGCAAATAATAGGTTAAAATCTCTACTTTTTAGGATGGCAGAATCAACAAGTGGAATAGTCAGGGTTCTATCAATGAACCCCAACTTGTTCTTTGCAGAAAAGGCAATGACTACTGCCCTTCTCCATCCTCCGTAGCTTTTGCCATCAAAGACTGAAGTAACCAAATTCATGCTTGGATAGTTTGAAATATGAAGGTAGTAGGGATGTGAAGAGTCCTCTACACCTGTTGTTGGAGAAACTTCAGGTGCAGCACTGGTGGTACAAGAAGATGAAATGACTGCATCAATGGGTGTTCCATTGGTACCCATTGGAGATCTGATGAAAAATTAGAAGAATGAAGGAAAATGAAAATGACTTGAGAATCAAGGAAACAACGAGCAACTCTATCCTGCTCTGATACCATGATAAATTAACTTTGCGTCTAACTCAACCCCAAAAGCTAGCTTATGAGGTACGGATTGCTCAAGACCATATAATGAAACCAAGGACCTCAAATCCCACCGATGTGCGACACTCAACATCCCCCACGCCCAGGCCTGCAAACTAGAGCGTGTACAATATAAATTGGGGGGGGGGGGTGGCAATATCAGTAACAATAATTGTGATGAGCCTGACTCTATACCATGACAAAAATGTATAATATTTATGAAAATGTTCTTTGCATATTCATTGTGTTGTAACGTTCTGTACAGTGTCCACATTTATACAAGAAAAAGGAATCTAACCTATAACAAGCTATGCCAAGTGGCACTATTCTATAAACTAATGTACAATAGATTTATTGGATAAATACATTTGGATAAAATCTAATTACAGGTTATATAATTGCTGTATTTACATACTTCTAGAAGCGTAGGATTTAAGGGACACTTCAGTTGCAAAATGTATATCAACCCAGCGGTCCAAAACTTATGACCCAAATAATGCAAGGCCCAATTTTCTAATAAAGGCTGCCCATTTCATTTTCCTTTTAGACATAACCTATCCAACTGGATGTCTTCTTCTTGCTTCGTTCATATCATCATGTGAAAGACAACATCTTTCTTCCTTTCTTTCGTAACCATTATCATCTACACCAACAAACTCATGTTTACCTTGTGACATGTATATCATCGCTCAAATGGAAGAGTACCAACACTCTTTCTTTTTCTCGCCGAAACTCCAGAAAATAAAAAGGACCAGAACTTTTTTATTCTTTATTCACATGAAAGCATGAGTGAACGATCAATTATTTATTAAGATAATGTGAAAGAGTAGCATCATATCCGTCGAAACTCGTTCGCCTGGTGAAATTTCCTTCAAATATTAACGTGTTACAAGAATAAAGCTAATACGAGATTGATCAAAATTAAGATCTTGCTCCACTATAATAATTTGTGATCTTTTCGGCAGTTCACTTTTTGGAAAATGTTGTAGGCAGAATTTTTACATTTTCTCAAAAGTGTAGGATACGACAATTCTGTCTATTCCTTCATTATATTTCCTTTGAATTTTAATTAGAAAGAAGATTTTGTGTAGACAATGATTGCAGATTCACCTTGTAGATTAAATGAACGGGGGCAATTAACTATTAATTAATTTAATATAGCCACATTGTTATCTAACCTTTTCCCTTTTCTATATATGAAGACAATTTGCTCAACAACTTTCAAGGTGGGTGTGAGAACATATTCAGAAAGCTAAAAATACTTGGTTTTTAGGACCTTTGGTGGCTTTCTCTCAGAGTCAAACAAGCTATTTTCAATAGTCTAAGGCAAGCATGCTATTTTTAATACTCTAACTCAAAAGGAAAATCATATCCAAATATAACCAAACACATAAAATATTTTATTCTATTTCTTCTTGTTATGCGACACTAGATGTATAGTGGATTAGTATGTGCTTTTACAGTTGGCTTACATTTTTCTTACATATGCTTTCCCTAATTGATTTTTGCATGAAACTCACAAATTCAATAATTTGTTCTAGGAATTATTTGCCTTAGAAATTAATGTCGATTTTAAGTTATAATGGAAACTGATTACATGTCCCTAATTCTACTTGATCTAGGAACGCCGTGCATGAGTTGTCTAACCAAAGAATTAGATTCTCAGTCAAAACTTATTTTTAGAAGTACTCGGGCTACTGATAATCAAGAAATTCTACATTCTCTCAATAATAAAAAAGAAAATTAGAATAAGAAATGACAAAGTAGTTAATAGAAAGCAAAAGAAAGTAATTGTATTCCAATAATAATCAGAACGTGTCCTTACAAGTGAAATTTCTTCCTTTATATAGAAATCTATAAGTACAACGTATTTCCCCCTTTTATGACTGAATCATTAATGATTTTAATGAGACATTATAATTGTCAATCATAATTGTTCATGAAGATTATGTAACGTTTGTGATCATTCATGCTCATTAATTGACGATTCATGAATCTTCCCATTTTTCCGTTTTGATTCATCCTGTTGATGTCTCTTCATTTATAAGTTCAGGCTCGAGTGACTGTACCCCTTTCCTCTCGTGGGTGATTTGTTCGTACCTATTATAACTCGTGCCTCTTCTAATACAACTCTCCAGCTGTCGTTTTCTCAGTGATCCACGTGTCTTGCCATATCAGCCACATATTTAATTCCACGTATAATATTTATTTTTACCAATATAGATAGTCCCCCTACTTGCCAATTATTCAGCAACTGAATATTTGGGAAGTGGATCACATTTATGGCGGGAATAGTTTGCCACAGTTTCCCATGTTTCATTATGTCTTCTTCAGAACCAATGTGTTGTATGTCACTTGTAAGGCCCCGAAAAATTTTGCTAAGTAATTTAGGATTTTTTGGTGCTAGGTAGGCTAATTATAATATTTTATGTGCTATTAAAATGATGTATATCAATTGGATATGGTAAATAAGTGTATAAGTCATATAATAAGTAATGTGGGGTCCAAGGAGAGGCCTAAGTCTAAGTCAAATTGGAAAATTACATAATAGGTAAAAATTCCAATTGAGGTCGCACAAGTCCACACTTTCAACGAGCATATCTAAATATATATAAGATTTTATGTGATGAACAACCTATCAAATGAAATATCTTTGAGTTTAGTTTCTGACGCTTCAAACCGTTCGTCATTTGGACATTCCTACACAAAATTATGATCAAATTACAAAAGGCTGGATTTGCGATCAATTTTGCGACCGCAAAACGATTCTGCGGACCGCATAAGCGTCGCAAAATGAAGCAGAGTCAGGCAAACAATTATGCTGTCGCATAATGGTTATGCCGCAAGTCTCACATAACGATTATGCTATAACATAATTGCACCACATAATTGACTTCGAGGGTCATTTTTGGAAATTTTCATATCCGAACCCATTTTGATAAATAAGATTTGGGGATTTATTTGGGGCTATTTTCTACTAAATCTAGAGAGAGGTGAGAGCATTTTAGAGAGAGAAAGAGGGAACCTAGCCTTCCAATCCTATTTTCAGAACTTTCATGCAAAAGGTTAAGGGTTCAAATATGTTGTGGGGATTAGAAATAGGCGATGCATGTGACACTAAGTTGTAGTATGTGATATTAATGAAGTATTTTGGGTAGTTCTTGTTGAAATTGGTTGAGGGAAGGAGGAATATTTCATTGTAGGACCTTGTAGTCCATTTCACATGATTAGGAGTTTGATGAAATTCCTAAGAGAGTTACACCATGGGAAATCTTTCTAAGTTATTAATCGATTTTCGCTATCTCCTTATAGATTATTATTGATGTTTAAGACTTCAATATTACAAAATAATATAAGCTAATTGTGTAGTACCGAATTTTCGAGTGTTCTCTAATAAGAAGAACCAAGTTCTTCTTTGTGTACTACTTTCTACTGTTGCGGAGTAATAAAAGCAGTAAAGTAAAGACACAGAGATTTTTATGTGGAAAACACCTGGCTCAAAAGGTAAAAAAACCACGACCTACTCCTCAGTAGGATTTTCTCAAACTCTTCACTAAAACTCTGAGCCAAAACGGACTTACAAAATAAACTCTTTTGTAATACTAGGACTAACTCTAATCCTCTTTGTATTAACTAGCCTCTAGTTAATTTCTAAAGAATTCAAGTTAACTCTAACTTGAACAATTTGTACCTATTACAATTGCTTCTAAGTAAGCTGATAAGATACAATATTGAAACTCCTACTACAATGAACTAGACTCAATACGAAACTGTTTCTTCTAGTTGAACTGTAGCCTTTGTATCGCACGGAAATTCTACTTGCAAAATATCTCTGGGACTTTTGCTTCAGATCTTGATTCACTTTAGTACTTGTGTTTCCCTTATTTTGGCAGTAATACATTGATTATTTATAGAGTCCGTTTGTTGAGTACATGATTCAATTCTGATCCAACTCTTCCTGGGTAAACGAGCTTGATTGTAACTCAACTTCCATCCTCTATTTCTGTCCTAGCTGAAATCAACTTCTATCATCTCTATCAGTTTGTAACCTTTTCGTATTAGGAGATATCTCCTAGACTTGTACGATTCTTGTGCCAACTGCTTCGTTCAGATGTATCTACTCCGGTGGACCTGGTTCAACTTGTCACTATTTGTCAATCTTCAAAACCCATTCAGTGACATAGGCCAACAATTATTGCTAGAAGTGTTGGTGCGTTGTAGTAACTTAGGGAAAGATCAAACAAGGTATGTTGGATAAAATCTCTCTCTCAAAGTGGAATTTCATAATATTTCGATAAGTTTTAAGTATGATCGTCTCAAAATCCCTAATTTCTACATACTGGGTTATCCCCTATAGACTCATAAACTTGATTATTCCGAATGAGATTTATATCGAAATATAGATGTTTAAACTATGGCTTGATTATTAAAATGTTATGGCTTGGAGTTGTGTTTTAAAATGAAAACTGGTATACCAATTAGTTGAGGAAAATTCGATATGCTTAATACTCCTAATTGCTCTTATGTGTACTAAATGTCTTGATTGAGTGTGTCTAGTTGTTGATAAACTATAAAGAGGTTTGAAAATGAATTAAATGAACTAGGGGAAATAGAGTGTGGATAGCGGGCCAAGAACTTAAGTTATAATTCTGCCTAGTGATGCCTATGAAATGAGAGCATATATGAAACAGATTATGAAATGAGCCTCGACTCTACTATTTTAAAACGACTTCGAAAACAGAATTGTCTAAAAAGCTTTTGAAACTCAATCCATGCTCATAAGTTGTTGTTTTAACTAATGCCTTGTCTTATAATATATTCAATGTGATACGAGTCCTTAAATACTCTGGTGTTGAAATTGTATATTGTCGTGATTGGGAAAGTGTAATTCAAGAATTGGTGTATTGCTTGTGTATGACTTTGATGTGTGTTTCTATTGCTCGCTGGTATGCCCCAATCTTTGGGAAGAAACCTTTTGTGTTTAAAGTTTTAATTGCTAATGAACTTGAGATATATGATTTATGGAATATTTTATACGTTGGTAATTGGCGATGATCCTTGAAATTAAAAGAAGTGATAGTATGAAATATGAAATACGGCCATCGTGCCATGATTAGAGAACCTTGTGAAAGGCCCAAAGAGCCAAGGAGATATTGTTAATATCAGTGGTTGAAAATACTAATAAAGATCCATACAATGTGGAAGATTCAAAGATGAATACATTTCTATTTATGTTTACTTAGTGTGTGCAAATCAAACTAAAAATGTTTTTGGGAATATCATTAGAAAAACCGAGGAAGGGTCGGTCATAAGGCCCACACCTGAAACTGCACGTGCCGGTGTAGGGGTGGAATATGATTATTCCCCTAAATTGGGATGAAACTGGTACCTGTGAATTGGAAAAGGAAATAAGCCAACCCGCACGGCATATGTAGGAAGGCGGCCTAGCTGATCAGGTGGAGATCAGACTCCATGTTGCGCACATGGTGGTACTACTTTTGTAACGACTTTCTTTCGCATCACATGTCGAACCACATTTTCCGTGGGGAGATGGCCTAGCCGATCGGGCGTGATCGGACTCCATGCTAACAAATACGGTGGAATATCTGTGCTAATGATCTCCCAACCAATATATATAAATACTATTTTCGTACTTTGAAAATCGTTATGTTTCAAGGGGTTATTTGAATATTGTTGGTTATGAGTTATTGTTTCTATGTGTTGTCTTTGCCTCTATGGACATTCTATTTTGAAAGAGGAATTTTTTAGCTATACATACTAGTGTTATTCGACGGCACTAACGTCCCTTTTGCCGGGGGCGCTGCATCTTTAATAGATGCACTTGGTTCCAGAGTAGGCGGAAGTGATCAGTGATAGCGGTACATTCCTCTCAGCTAACTTGGTGATACCCACTTATTTTCGAGGTTCTCTATCATTTTTTTATCATGTACTTTGTATTTTGAGGTATAGCCGGAGCCTTGTTGCCGGCATTTCCATATTTATCTTCAGTTGTATTTAGAGGCTCCGTAGACAGGTTGTGAGTGGTGTCGGGTATTGGATTTAAATTAGAAATGTTGGTATTTTGCAAATATGTTTTTCATCATATCTATAAAAATTGTAACATTCTGGATATTATGGTTGAAACTTCTAATGGAAACAAAATGGAAGTTAATGAAATATTTATAAAGTATGATTAATAGAATTTATCTCCTTTTTATTCATGAATTAGTTTGGGGAGAATGAAACCTAACATGCTTGCTCAGTCGGGTTTACTCGGTTGAGCGCCGGTCGTTCTCCTTGGTTTTGGGGCGTGATATCACTTCCATTTAATGCATGTGACATGTGGCATTTATTGATTGGATCTGCAACTCTTCAGCGATTTTAGGGATTTTTTGCAGTTGCGTTAATCATGAAGTGACTGTTGCATTATGACGTTTCCATCATGACCCCCTTTACATGACGGGTACTTCTTCGTATAAATACCTCTCATGCCTTTGCTTTCACGAAAACCTTCTACAGTATTCTTCTTTCATAATAGTACTTGTTCATCAGTACGTATTATTTTCTTATACAACTATGTCTTCCCCAAACCTTGATCCTCGTAGAGTAGTTATAGTATATGAACTCCCCCCTTCGTCTACACCTATCAGAAGTAGAAGAGGTGGCAAGTTATGTAGTTCAGGGTTTATATCTATCCGTGACTCTTCTTCTCAACCCAGTGTTACTACCCCTTTGTCCTCTAGAACTAAGGCTTCTTCTTCTCATAGATCTTCTGCCAGATGTAGGGATTCTAGTGAACCTCTTCGAGAACCTACTGTTGATGAGATTATCCCCGCTGAACTTTCCTTCTCTACTGATTGAGAATCGATTGGACATCAAATTACTTCTATGACTTCCCATGATCGTTCTGATGTTTACCCTTCCCAGATTATTGAGGGCTTGATTTCTCTTGTGCGAAGAGAATGCCATTGGAAATTTGATTTCCTAATTTTAGTCCCTAATGAAAATCAATGTATCACTTCATACAAAGCTGGTTATTCTTTTGTTTATACATATCCCTTTACATTAGGCTTCCGACCACCTATTGACCCAGTCATCATAGAATTTTGTCGTTTCTTTAACATTTGCTTAGGACAGATTGGTCCTATTTTATGGAGAGTTGTGGCATGCTTAAGATACTTGTCGAATTTTGCCTCTTTACCCTTTACCTTCTATCACTTGATTTATCTCTATTCCCCAAAGTTATTTTGTTTTGGGGTATTTACTCTCGTGGCTAGGAGTAAGAGGGTTTTGGTTAGCCCTGAAGATGACAAGGATCGTGGCTGGTATGCCCATTTTGTTGCTGCTCCAACAAGTGGGTTAGTGGGAGCAGAGAACATGCCTTTTCCAGAAAAGTGGAACTTTGCACGTAAGTTTCTTTTTCAGATTTTCTTCTTCTTTTTCTTTTTTATGAAGAACCCGCAATCTCGTGACTATTTTTTTTTGCAGCAACCATGGAAGGTATTTAGGAGATTCCAGACTTCCGTGGTTGGGTAGAAAAATTGTTTAGTGTTGCTACTATGGAAGGAAGGTCTTGGAAGTACCTTTCTAATAGGTTTGGATGGAAAGTGAAGACTCATGGTATCCTTCCCTTCAATTTTCTACCTTGCTTCCGTATTTACTTGAAAATATATTAACTTCTCTTTTTGTTAGGGTTTCCCATTAGGGGTGTAAGTGTCACATCTATTGTTGCTTCAAGGCTTTCTCTGTCAATGGCTCAAGAGATGATCTTGAGTTCCTCATCAAAGAGAAAAGCTGATAGAGCACGTAGTTCCGAGGGTGAAGAGGAACGAGAGGAAGACACGTTAGTTTGTAAGCCTCGAGCTAGGAGATGAATCATTTCGAATGACAAAGCTTTTCCTCCCCCCAATTCTCTTCCCATGCATGAGCCCGAATGTGTTACTTTAGTGAACTCTGATGAAGAGATGCCTGTCGCACCCCGTGACTCTATAGAATAACTTTTTTCTCATGGATTTGATAGTGAAGACTCCAGCTTTGTTTCTAAGGAAGCGCCTCTTGCCTCTTTCCTCGTATCTATTCCAGTTGATCCTCATTTCTCCGAACCTGTTTTTGCTGCCACTACTCCGCCCCTGTCTGTTTTGAATCTCTCAACTGCCCATGTTGTTACAACTTCGCATGTTGAAGTTGGTTCTTCCAGTAACAGTAGGGTAATGAAAAAAGTTACCATTGAATTCCCCGAGGATGGTAACCTTCTGAAGAAATCTGGCCAAGCTGATGTATGGATAAAACACTTGATTGGCCCAGTTGAAAAGTCCAAATTGAAAAGCCACAGTTCTTTAACGTGGATGAATGATATTGTCCATTCATATTTAAAGGTATAAGCCTTAGCTTTTCACTTTGCTTGTGATTTTCTTTTCATCTTTGTTTGATAATCACTTTTTCCTTTTCTTATGTAGATTAACCTAATAGGCACGGAGCTGATGAAGAGAATTGTCCATATTGAGCAGTTAATGAATGACTATCATACCGAAGCAGATAACTGGAAAGAACAGTTCGAGGGCCTTCAGCTTGAAAAAGAAGTTTTAAATGAGGAGAAGTGTACCTTGGAACAACAAGTGAGGATGATGGCAGCAGAGTTGGCGATTGAGAAAGCCTCTTCCAGTTAAGTGGGCAAGGATAAGGATCTTCTAGAATCTTCATTTGCCGAGCATCTTTCCAAAGCCACAAAGGAAATTAGGGGTTTGAAAGAACTGCTTAACAAAAAGGAAGTTTACATCGGGAGCTTGTTCAAACGCTCACCCAAACTCAAGAAGATCTCCGTGTGTCTTCCAACAAAGTTCAGTTCTTAGAGAGGTCACTTACTCCCTTACAAGCTTCTTACGATGCTGCTTTGACTGAAAAGGAAGAGCTAAGATCCGAAATTGAGCACTGGGAGAGAGATTATGAAGTCCTTGAGGACAAAGATACTACTGATGTTAGTTGGGCTTTTTTTAACACGCGCCTCGAAACTTTAATGGAGGCAAGCCAGGAAGGCTTTGACTTAGCTGCTGAAATTACAAAAAACTAAGGAAACTATTGAGAAAACTCAGCAGAGTCAAATATTTTCTTCACCTGAGGTCGGCATTACCGAGGGTGATAAACTTACTCCTGGTGAAGTTGATGTTCAAACCTCTTCTGCTCAAGTCGAAACTTTAATTGCTGCTGATGATGCCATTTTGAATCCTCCTGATAATACTGATTTAGAACCTTCCCCATAGTCAAAATTTGTTGCTTTGTCTTCTTCTTTATTTTTTGGCGGAATGATTGGGAAGTTTACCCCTGGTCCGTTTTGGGGTTTAGTACCAAATAGTTAGGTTGTAAACAGGTTTATATAATATTATTTTCCGAGTTTTTTGTTCAACTCTTATAATAACTTATTTTGAGTTTCTGTTCTATTCTCTTATTTTGCATTAAAAATGCTTCAATACTCCGTGAATTTTTTAATAAGCACGAATTATAAAGAGGGACCTTTTATATGTTGATACCCAATTTTTCCTCAAATTATTTTTAATTTGCATATATACCTTCAAAATCATGCTTTCATAGCAATTGGTGTTTTCTATAATTTTCTTATATTTTTATTAATTTATTTTAATTTATCTAGCATTTTTATTTCCAATAATTAATTATAAAATTGCATTATAAATGAATTCAAAAATATTTCTGGATTTAATTTATTATTTAGGGTCCTACTAAGACTAAATTATTTCATAATTATCCAAATTGGCACTCTTTGGCTATAATTACAATAATTTTGCAATTATAGCCTAATAATATGTTTTATACTATTTTTCATCCAATAATTAGCCATTTTAAATTTTTAATACTAATTAATCATTTTAATTTATTTCCTAAGCATTAATTTCGTTTTTCTTATAATTGTCAGCTATTTTATGAATTGTTTAAATGGGTATTTAACAATTAGCCACCATTATTTCAATTTAGCCATAAATTGGCCTAATCCCTAACCCAATCGAAATAACCCAACAGACCCAAGCCCAATTCCTATACTACCCGGCCCAACCCTGATGTAATCTCGACCGTTGATCAAATCTGATCAACGGTCCAAATAATTCCTTTCCATAATTAAACCTAAAGACTACCCCCTTCCCCCTCTCATTTCACTCCCTCACTTCGCCGACTCGTCTCTCTCATCTCTCTCTAAACGCTCCACCTGCTGAGATTATCCTTCTCTTCTCCGGCCGTCGCCTTGCCGGAAAACATGGTGGTTTCACCACCCACAGCCTCATGGCTCCATCCTTAACGAGTGTCAGTACCGTTGAAGACCTCAAGTGAACCAAAGGCGGTTCACTCACCTCCTACGATCTCATGCCATTTTTCGGCCATCCATGGCCATACGAGTAAGATCTTACCACTTTCCGGTTGAAACCGGTGATTTTTTTTTGAATTTTTCTTCTCCTCTCTTGGTTCTCTATGAAACCCTAACTTCTAAACCTTCTGAGTTTTCTAGATCTGTAACAGATCCATACATATTTCGAGTTATTTTGATGTTTTCTTTAAAGGCTTTTCATTTTCCCTAAAACGATTTTTCGTCTACCAAACTAGGGTTCCTGAAATCCTTTTCAAGATATCTTTTCTTTCTGATTTCTAGCATTATCTTATGATTCCCATCATGTTTATCATTATCTAAACCTTTTCCTTTTTTGTCTGATTTATTTTTGCTAAAACCCCTAGGTTTTCGATTTTAATTCTATATTCTAAATGTGTCTTTGATGAAACGTTTGTGAATGTGTTTGATTCTCATGGGTTTGCCAAGTCTCTATGATTATAACCTATTGTTTGCTTATTAGGCCTGCTGATTCTTTGTTTCTTCCGCTTATGCTGTGCTTGTCCTATTAATCTCCCTAATTGTTACCTGTCACGACCCAAAACCTATGGGTTGTGATGGCGCCGGACACCACTGTCAGGCAAGCTGACCCCTTAATCAGTTGGAACACTTTCCTGGTTAACATTTTAGAATCGAAGCCTCTTCTTGCATTTTCATTATTAAATAAATAAATTTTGTAATTTAAATATGGCCAGAAACCAACTTAATACAAAAAAAAAAAAAGAAATACCAAGACATCCCCAGAACCCGGTGACACAAGTCCATGAGCAATTTCTAAGAATTTATACAATTATACAACGCTTTTCCGAAAAACTAATTAGACAAAGGCAATAAATATAAAATGTAAGTACACATAAGGGAGACTCCGGCAGCTGTGGAACGCCTCTGGATGAATGNTCTAAACTCGAAGGAGTAGTGACGAGAGGTCGACCAGATACTCACTAAGGTCCAGCAATATAATATAAAAAGAGATATGGCTAAAGTAGTAGGGACGTGAAACAGAAATCAACAAGTACATAAGAAAATAATGTAATCCAAGTAACAACTGAAAATGAACTGCAAGTGCCAAATCCTCCGTTTACACAATACCTGTCAATCCCACTATAAGTGACTCAGACTTAAGTGATAATACAATACCAGAACAAGACAACCGGCCGGAGTCAAAAGGGTGGTCATAAGGACTGATGTCATAAGCTACCCACGATCGCGAATCATACCTGCGACTCGTGTGCTGACTCGAAAATGATAAGCTCCCCACGATCGTGAATCTTGCCTGCGACTCGTGTGCTGACTCGATAATGATAAGCTACCCACGATCGCGAATGTTACCTGCGATTCGTGTGCTTACTCGATAATGATAAGCTCCCCACGATCGCGAATCTTACCTACGACTCGTGTGCTGACTCGATAATGATAAGCTACCCACGATTGCGAATCTTACCTGCGACTCGTATGCTGACTTGATAATGATAAGCTACCCACGATCGCGAAGCTTACCTGCGACTCGTGTGCTGACTCAATAATGGTAAATGCATATTCATTTATATAGGTTTATATGTGTACCGACTCAAAAGTGAACCCAACAGGACTGTGCCAATACCACTGTAGCCAATTGGGATTGAAATCATAATATTTAACCTTTCCATATCATCTCAACAACAATCACAACTTACAATACATACAAGGTACAAATAAGGCACATAGAGGCATGCTCGTGAGTCCTAAAGCTACCCGGCATAGCAATATAGTCGCCACGTACGAACTCTCGTCACTTGGTACGTACGCGGCCCCCACAACATTTATACATAACAAATAAGGAACCTATGGGGACATTTCCCCCTTACGAGTTTGGAAAGGAGACTCACCTCGCTCCGAAGATTCATCAGCGGCTTCCGAGACCCTACGACGACCCCAACGGATGCGCAACGCCCCCAAACTATCCAAATAACGATACTCCAATGAAACTATACTCTAATATTTGCAAAAAATTCAGATTATGTAATTTCCGACCTCCGCTCAAGGAATTGACCAAAATGCCCTCCGGCCCACGTGCCCAGATTCCGAAATTTCTCGAAGATAAATTCTACCCATAACTTTACTAACTAAAATTTATAATTTGTTACAATTTTCATGCTCAAATTCATGGCTAAAATCCAATTTTATCAATTCTAGGTCTCCTTGCAATTTCCCAACATTTTCCCCAATTTCTCATATCAAATCTATGTAATAAATCTTGTATTTAACTTGGAAATAAGTAGAAACAACTTACCTTTGATGCTTGATGAAATCCCCCTTGAAATGCTCTCCAAAATCATCCAAGCCAAATGAAAGAAATGGCCAAAATTCGGGTTTAAAGAATATGCCCCTGCTTCATCGAGTTCTACCTTGCATTTGTGCTGCACAGGTTGTACACATCCTATTAAAATTCCCTTGTTGAATATCTTCTGTTAAAACACCCATAACTTCTTGTAGAAATATCCAAATGACAAAGGGTTTGAAGATTTAGAAAATAGACTCGAAGATCTTTAATTTGATAGGTTTTAAACCATATAACGCTTTATATATCCCGAGATATGAACTTCTAAAGTCGGCTCCCTACATCAGAAAATTCTGGCAAAACTGCTCCACCAGCCACATTCAATCGGTCATAACACTTTGTACAAAACTCCAAATGACAAATGGTTTAATGTTCTTCAAACTAGACTTCAATATCTACAACTTTCATGTTGTGCAAAGTTTCAGATTCTTTATAGATTATTATATATACGCTTCCAAAATTAGCTCTTCGACGCACAATTTGCTGTCCCAAAAATGCAGCAGAAATTTTCTGTAATTTTTCCTCTTTTTTTTTGTCCGAAATTCATTTCGTTAACCTTCCGAAATCCACCCGAGGCCCTCGAGACCTTAACCAATTATACCAACATGTCCCAAAACATGATACAAACTTGCTCGAGGCCTCAAATCACATCAAACAATGCCGAAATCTCGTATCGCACTAAAATTCAAACTTTATGAACTTTGAAATTTCAAACTTCTACATCCGATGCCGAAACCTATCAAATCACGTCCGATTGACCCTAAATCTTGCATACAAGTCATATTCGATATTACGGACCTTCTCCAACTTTCGGAATTGGAATCTAACCCCGATATCAAAAAGTCAAACTCTCGGTCAAACTTCTCAAAAACCTTCAAATTTCTATCTTTAGCCAAATGACTTCAACATGACCCTCAGACATCCGAATTCACTTCCGATCGCGCTCACAACTCCAGAATCAATATGCGGAGCTATTCCCAAACTCGGAATCCCAAACGAACATCAATATCATTGAAATGCGCTTCATGTCAAACTTAGGAAGTTTCTTCAAAAATGCTGACTTCTACAATATACACCGAAACGCTCTCGGGTTATCCAAATCTCGATCCGGACATACGCCCAAGTCTGAAATCACCATACGAACCTGCTGGAACCTTCGAATCCTGATTCCGAGGTCGTTTACTCAAAATTCCAGTCTTACTCAATTTCTTCAACTTAAGGCTTCTAATATGAGAGTTTTCCTTTCAATTTAACTCTGAACCTCCTGAATTTCAACTCTGACCATACACACAAGTCAAAATACCCGGAATGAAGCTGTTCATGACTCCGAACTGCTAAACGACGCGCTGGATCTCAAAATGGCCGGTCAGGTCGTTACATTCTCCCCCACTTAAACAGACGTTCGTCCTCGAACGTTCCATGAACTGCCCCAGAATCATCTGAAATCATTGTTTAACACCTCGTGCACCTTCCCGTGATACCACAACCCAGTTGAGCATATTAGCTTGATAAAATCTGAAGATATTCCCTTTTATCCATATAATAAACTCAGACCCCAGTTCCAACACTTGAAATTCTCTTCCATGCCTGTTTCTAATATGTGAACACCACGTCAACTACCACACGAGGTACCAGAACACAACTGCGTATCTTTGATGAATCAGCACCATAAACCGCATAATCCATCATCTGACCACAATGACGCTCCCTGAACCTTAATATCCAGAATTCTACGAATTTGATGCTCTCAAAGCACCTTATAAGATACACACATACATCCGGCTATAATGCGGACGATACCATCACAACGGAGGAAATGTGTAGAAATTCCTAACCAACTGAAGAGTTAACTAAACATTGAAATCCTTTCTCGTGACTAAGATCATCATCTCATTACAACCAATTATGGTGATTGTCCTGTAATATACTTGGATAGTCTTATCACACCGATCCCAGATTTATAAATTTCGTCTCACCCAGTATGAACTGCTCAAACAACCAATCACCCCAAACACGTCCATTAGCCTCACACGATGCCACAATGTGCCAATAGGCCACAATTCGAACGCGACACATAAGGAAATGACTCCGGAAGGGACTACTCAACTCACGCAACTAATATGAACTTTCCTCAGAAAATTACGAAGTAAGACACAAGAAAATAATTATAGGAGCCTTGCTCAACATCACACTATTGAGGCGTGCAACCTGATCCAAATAACATACCTGTGGCGGCGTGCCACCCGATCCCATCATAAGATTTACATAAGGAAATATACACGGAGCTGAATTGCTCACTATTACAAATCACTGAATATCGGTCACAAGCACGCTAAGTGCATAATACCATTCTGGGGAGACTGATAGATCCATATGCTACAAAACTCCAAGCATGACTAAGGTGCGATATATAATTTGAATCTCAGGAGCCATCCTGCTCACATAACCTCGTCACTACGCGGAACCTCAACACATAAGAAATTATCAAGCCGTTTCACAACTCACAAGGCACAATCACAATATCACTTGAATTTGACGAAGACGGGACAACACTTGATATCCCAATACCCCTCCTTGAGGAGTGCCATACTGAAATAAACACGTCTGACTCGCATGAAGCCTAAAATCTTGTTAAATCCATTCACTCACTTCAAGCTGATTCTGCTCGAATTGAACTAGGCTGATAGCCTTACCTGGGTCCAAACAACCCGCTTCCTTTTTCTTATACACACGAGGACAACCATCATAGCCAAGATAAACACCCCACAATCCACAACCAATTGAGCCGAACGCCTTCCAGGCATAAATTCTCAATTAAGCAATATTACACTCCTTTATACTTGGTCTAATTCTTCAACCAATCAGGTGACTACATGCCACACTTATGCAATCTTCCCGCGGTCATGCTCCTACGGCCTTCCACACAAGGTAACAAGTATGCACGTCCATACCACCGACCACCCAAAGGCTGTAAAATAATTAAAGGACCCGTAACTAGGATACAAAGCCTTTTTCACCAAACACCGAACTCAGATGACACTGAAGACGATATCAGTTTATTGTAATCATTTAAACCCTTTGTTCTTACTCCTCCGTGCATCATGACATCCTTGTTAACACCGAACCGCAAATCTCGATTCTTACGTCCAGTTAGATACTACTAACTACACCTAACATGTCAATATGAAATAGTGCGAGAATTACATCATAACTCCTGAACAAATATTAGGGTGAACACTCCATCATATAGAGCCTTTACTTACCTCAATTTCTGAGAACCATAACAACACACAAGTGAGCTCCCATAATCACAATACATGCAAATCCTTAAGTAGTGGTCTGAACCACCAAAACTCTTCCGGGACCCGCCTACACCTGACAGGCCATAACACTTGAATGATTCCAACTGAAATCTATTACGACGGCGGACATGCCCCACACATATCTGCAGAGACCATACACGTACTCAATCATGCCGAAGGAACTGATCACTGCCGTACTTGTGCCATTTCAACCATGGATAACCAATCTATCTTCTTTTAATCATCTTTAGTTGCCTCAAAGGTAATAGTAACTTCCTTTAACTCATAGCAGCTCAACGCTCACTAATCCCGAGTGACCTTGATTCACGAGACCATGCTGCCTAAATTCCGCAACCCATCTTACAACCTCCTGATAATCTTTCTACAACCCGGAGTCTATTCCTCACACTCCTCCGATACTATCCAGTGTGCTGAAATAACATAGAACACTCCAACCATCTTTCTTCCTCTTAGAGATTATACTGCAGAAGCTTGATTCTTAATTATACTGCTGCCTGAAACCCTTAAACACCGCATTCTCTAACTTTTGAATTCATTAGGACCACTAGTGAGAGTCAACCACTCTGACTAGCCCCGAATACAAAGAACTCCAAGGATCTCCTAGCACATGAACACCCTTTCAACGAAGCACGTGACTGGGTCGCTACCCTTACAACTTGCATATGCCTTAAGCACGAATTCTTAGTCTTCCAAAGCCTAACTCTGGTCCAATAGGACCAACTTCGCACACATTTATCGAATGCCATGCTCCATTACCGCTATACTCCTTTCCCTTAGCTATAAAAACTTGTCAATATGCCGACAATATGCAACTCCATGAGGACACAACCCCACAACCCAACTGTAGGTGGTGGGACTCCCCCACTTTGGTTAACCTCATTCTTTTAAGAACTACCCGACTTCCTTTCCTTACGCCTGGATATTTTGAAATGGAACCACCACCTATCACTTTTCACATATCTTCCTTCATCGCGTGCTTCTCAATTGCGTCCTTCATTCAACATCCTTCTTTGTAGCTCTTTGAGCCAGCAAATCACCACAACTTCGAACTCTCCGAAGATCATCTTTCTCTAGCTGCCTTCATTAGAGGCAACTGTTCAATTCTGAACCACTACACACCACGATCTTTGACAACCTCTTCTTCAACAACGCTTCACAGCACTCTAACCCCATGCGACCTAAGAGCTATAACACCGACGAATTTAACACATTCTATTCGATCAAAAACACCGATACCACATCACGGATGAAAACTCCACCTCTCTTGTGTTACACCCCATGTTTTCGTACGTGAGAGTACATCGTAAGTCAATTGATGTAAGCTCAGAAATAAGATTACATTTGATGGAATATAAAGTAAGTTAATCATGTTACATTGGAGGTTACAAATATTTAAGATCATGAATAACGAGTACCAAGAGGGTTGGAAAGCTTAGAAGTTAAACCAACTGAAGAGAATAAGTTTCGTCAAAAGTCGACGAGTTTGGAATGTTATAACATGTACTTTAGGGTGAGACTGTGGTTTATTACATGATAAGGAGGTTATGATATGAGTTAATTTTATCGTATGATAGTTGTGTTCTACGTTTTGAAGTCAAGCAACTGGTGGAACAAAAGTTGGCAAAGGTCTTCACAAGTTACACTCATAATGTGCTAAAACTTAGGCCAAATGTAACTGAGAATTTCTCCCAATATACTTGGAATTATTGGATGATATACCAACGAAATTTAAGATCTATGAGTTTAGTTTCCAATGCATTAAACTGTTCATTACTACGACGTAGGAGTAGAGAGATATTTATAGTTTCACGAGATTGCGTAGACATCGTAAGTGGATCACTAGAGATTTTTGGAGCAATACATTTCATGTACTATATTAGGTCTTATTGGGTCATATAATATACCAAATTGAAGGTCTTGGAATGTCGTTTCCAACGCTCTTAACCGTTCATTCATACGACATCGGTATAAAAAGATATAAGCGTCGGAAGATGGACCAATCCTAGGGTGTCAAGCTAGCACCTCTTTGACTTTTCCAAACTTGATATATATAAACCTTATGTAGGCTTTCTCTTCATTATTCAGCACAAAACGACCAGAGAACACCCATAAACATAACCTCAACCTATCTTCTAGGGTTTCAAAGAAGAATATCATCCCGAGCATGAAATCGAGAAGCAATAACATCAAAAAGATCCCTACGACATTAAGGAGTTGTGACTATTGTGCAGTTGGGACAGTATATACAAGGTATGTGAAGCTATTCCTTTACTTCTGTTGCACGACTCCGATTGTACATAATGCAATGAACGAGCTTCCAAAGATACTCTACTCCTAGAAGCTAGCAGTACCTACATTGTTTCACTTCTTATGGAACAATTGATGTTGAGGTTGCTTCTCTTATTCTTATGTTATCAATGTTGTTGGTACTCCGGATTCTTATACGATTCTCGATTAAGAGTTAGCCCTAATGATGTGTACGGAGAATATCGACCTTACGTCACTTCGTAATGTTCAGA
>MDKH01105888.1:0-72240 GCA_005239495.1 Nicotiana undulata | reverse complement strand
GTGGAGTTGGGATTAGATATGGAGGTACGTGTGTTCTACGAATTTGGAGACTGGAGTTATCAGTAGCAGATTGTTTCATAGTTGTGGGATGTGAGGTTCTAGCTGAAGCTAGCTAAGTGATAGTGTGTGTTGTGATTCAGTTATTGTGGAACTTCGGAGGGTTATTTGTCTATTGTGGATGACCGAAATTGACTTGGGCTCCATTAGTAGGCCCAATTTGGGTGTGTTTTTTGCACCGGGTCGAATTTGTTGACTCCGAACTGCTATTGTTGAGGGATGTGCCATTCAGTTGTTGTTGAGTTTATTCGTGTTCTGAAATGATTTCTGCGTTACTCTTCTATGCTACGAGGAGCTGTAATTCGTTAGTTTTAGGCACCCATGGTGCGGTTCTATTGTGATCTTATAGTGGAATTTGAGTGAGATGAGTAATTGGGTATTGCGTAATTGAGGGCGTATTGGTTATGTTCTTTCGGGTCTTGTGTGGCATTGCATCGTCTGATTCTCTGTGGTTATAGTAATGCACTTTGGGTACTTGATATCGAATTTTGCCTGGTTATTGATTTTGGGTATGGGGGAGCAAGGTATATAGTATGGACCAACGTTAGATAGGGTCACGCATTGCAGTGAAGTTATGTAGGGATATGATCCTTTGTGTTGGAATTGTGTGCTTTCATTATACAGTGTGTGCTAGGCTCATAGCATGGTGTGGTGATAGTACTTGATAAGCGGGCAGAACAGTCCTCTCGTTTGTAGCATTTTCGGGGTTGAGTACATTTGGAATTTTTCTATTTGGTTTACGGGTTGCACGGGTTGGGGCTTTAAGATGTATTGATGTGTCATGCCGCTAGAGTGATTATGCTAGGTGGGAGGAGGTCATCGTACCTAGAAGGGGTGCCATCGGATCAGGTTGCGGTATATTCAGAAGGTATTGATGCTGATCGTCTTAGAAATCTCTTGTAGTTGCTATCGAATGAGAGGAAGTTCCATAACTTGTTGATCCGACAAATGATTACGGGTTTCTGTGTGTTTCTTTCATCAGTGGCAGTATATGAAGGTGTTAGAATGGGGCTTTGTTCAATAAGAGGTGTATTACCGGCATTGGGTTGTTTGAGCAGCTACTGATTAGAAATCGTCGCTATGAGTGTTCGAATTTATGTGGTATATCACTCTAAATAGTCCTACTCTAAATATTACCACTGAAGTCACTTCAATATGAGTTTATCAAAAGAACTGTGTTCTTCACAATTTGCATCATCAGATAAGGCTTCTCATTTATTAGTTAGCATGAGGAAAATACATCTCTATGCCTACATGTCAAATATGTATGTCAAGTAATCAGATGTCATGTCACTGTCTAAAATGAGGAAGGTACATTTATATCACGAAATGTCAAATATACATGTCAAGTAATCAGTTTCACAATGAAACCATTAATTACACACAATCTTAGCACACTCCAGGTGCCTGGCTCAAAAGCCCCTTTCATAACCGTGGATCCATCAAAATAACGACACTTACCACTTTACATGTGCCTGTCATAACTACCCATCATCTAAGCACATATATGAAATATTGTTCCTGCACCTACTGCTAGCATATTAGACTCCGAATGGACGAGTCCTACCCAAGCTGTCACAACCCAAATTCGCAACCTTAGGGATCGTGATGGCGCCTAACACCACACTTTCTAGGCAAGCCAATGTTAGAATTTATTTAAATTAATTTCCATTTAAAATCTATTTAACTAATACAAAACAATTAAAAATAAACTTAACTTTATTACTTCTATTGCATAAATCCACGAATCAATAATAAATGAATAATAATATCGAGCCTCTAACTAGATAAATAACCAAAAGACTACTCCAGGGTCCGGTGTCACAATTCACGAATCACTATGAATACTACAAATAATGGCCTGAAAGAAATAGTATAATTCTTTCGAATGTGATAAAACAATATCTATAAAACTGAGAAAAGACGTCAAGAATTTGCAGACGCCAGCAGTCTACCTCGTCTCCGAAATGATGAATGTCGGCTACTAAGACCTCCTAACGTTGGCCGGTACCTGGATCTGCCCAAAAGAGTGCAGAGTGTTGTAGTATGATCGGTTCTTTGAGTGCTTATGACCTGGTGAGTTTCTACAGGTGCTCTTTGGCAATGTTCTCGGGTTTTTGCGACCTGCGTAGCTTGGTTGAGTTATAGGGATTCAGTTCTGACATTTTGGTTAACTGCAAATGGATTTCGGAGACTTCTTGATGGTTTCTACCATGATTTGATATGTATATTTCCTACCGGTGCGTGGGGCATGTTGCGTATTGTTATTTCTCAAGGATGAAATCAAATGGAAAATTCTTGGCTAATCGAGTATGTAGTTTCTTGCGACTCGGAGTTGGTTTTGAGATTTTCGTATCTTTCATATGATGGCATAACGGGTGCAGTGTGTTGTGTAGTATTGAGAATTACAAGTGCAAGGTCACAATTCGATATTGAAGGGAAGGTTATGAAATTCTTAGGTGTCATGAATGGTTTCAGATGACTAGGTAAAGATGTTACTATTTGGTATGTCTTGATGAGAGTATAAATTTCGGGAAGGGCAATGTGTTTGACTTATGGATACTACATTGGTTCTGCGACACTCTCCTGATTGATCGATAGAGGATATTCAAATTTTGCTTTATGGCACAGAAGGATTATAGAGGTATTCCTCGTGGTATGATCGTGTATTAGAGAGGAGCTAGACATTCTGGTGGTGGAGTTGGGATTAGATATGGAGGTACGTGTGTTCTACGAATTTGGAGACTGGAGTTATAAGGAGCAGATTGTTTCATAGTTGTGGGATGTGAGGTTCTGGCTGAAGCTAGCTAAGTGATAGTGTGTGTTGTGATTCAGTTAATGTGGAACTTCGGAGGGTTATTTGTCTATTGTGGATGACCGAAATTGACTTGGGCTCCATTAGTAGGCTCAATTTGGGTATGTGTTTTGCACCGGGTCGGATTTGTTGACTCCGAACAGCTATTGTTGAGGGATGTGCCATTCAGTTGTTGTTGAGTTTATTCGTGTTCTGAAATGATTTCTGCGTTACTCTTCTATGCTACGAGGAGCTGTAATTCGTTAGTTTTAGGCACCCATGGTGCGGTTCTATTGTGATCTTATAGTGGAATTTGAGTGAGATGAGTAATTGGGTATTGCGTAATTGAGGGCGTATTGGTTATGTTCTTTCGGGTCTTGTGTGGCATTGCATCGTCTGATTCTCTGTGGTTATAGTAATGCACTTTGGGTACTTGATATCGAATTTCGCCTGGTTATTGATTTTGGGTAAGGGGTAGCAAGGTATATAGTATGGACCAACATTAGATGGGGTCACGCATTGCAGTGAAGTTATGTAGGGATATGATCCTTTGTGATGGAATTGTGTGTTTTGATTATACAGTGTGTGCTAGGCTCATAGCATGGTGTGGTGATAGTACTTGATAAGCGGGCAGAACAGTCCTCTCGTTTGAAGCATTTTCGGGGTTGAGTACATTTGGAATGTTTCTATTTGGTTTACGGGTTGCACGGGTTGGGGCTTTAAGATGTATTGATGTGTCATGCCGGTAGAGTGATTATGTTAGGTGGGAGGAGGTCATCGTACCTAGAAGGGGTGCCACCGGATCAGGTTGCAGTATATTCGGAAGGTATTGATGCTGATCGTCTTAGAAATCTCTTGTAGTTCCTATCGAATGAGAGGAAGTTCCATAACTTGTTGATCCGACAAATGATTACGGGTTTCTGTGTGTTTCTTTCATCAGTGGCAGTATATGAAGGTGTTAGAATGGGGCTTTGTTCAATAAGAGGTGTATTACCGGCATTGGGTTGTTTGAGCAGCTACTGATTAGAAATCGTCGCTATGAGTGTTCGAATTTATGTGGTATATCACTCTAAATAGTCCTACTCTAAATATTACCACTGAAGTCACTTCAATATGAGTTTATCAAAAGAACTGTGTTCTTCACAATTTGCATCATCAGATAAGGCTTCTCATTTATTAGTTAGCATGAGGAAAATACATCTCTATGCCTACATGTCAAATATGTATGTCAAGTAATCAGATGTCATGTCACTGTCTAAAATGAGGAAGGTACATTTATATCACGAAATGTCAAATATACATGTCAAGTAATCAGTTTCACAATGAAACCATTAATTACACACAATCTTAGCACACTCCAGGTGCCTGGCTCAAAAGCCCCTTTCATAACCGTGGATCCATCAAAATAACGACACTTACCACTTTACATGTGCCTGTCATAACTACCCATTATCTAAGCACATATATGAAATATTGTGCCTGCACCTAGTGCTGGCATATTAGACTCCGAATGGACGAGTCCTACCCAAGCTGTCACGACCCAAATTCGCAACCTTAGGGATCGTGATGGCGCCTAACACCACACTTGCTAGGCAAGCCAATGTTAGAATTTATTTAAAATTATTTCCATTTAAAATCTATTTAACTAATACAAAACAATTCAAAATAAACTGAACTTTATTACTTCTATTGCATAAGTCCACGAATCAATAATAAATGAATAATAATACCGAGCCTCTAACTAGATAAATAACCAAAAGACTACTCCAGGGTCCGGTGTCACAATTCACGAACCATTATGAATACTACAAATAATGGGTTGAAAGAAATAGTATAACTGTTTCGAATGTGATAAAACAATATCTATAAAACTGAGAAAAGACGTCAAGAATTTGCAGACGCCAGCAGTCTACCTCGTCTCCGAAAGGATGAATGTCGGCTACTAAGATCTCCTAACGTTGTCCGGTACCTGGATCTGCACAAAAGAGTGCAGAGTGTAGTATCAGTACAACTGACCCCATGTACTGAGTAAGTGCCGAGCCTAACCTCGACGAAGTAGTGACAAGGCTAAGGTGGGGAAATGTAACTTAACCTGTAACAGTATATATATATATATATAACAAAACAAGAAAATACAATTCTAAATAAAACAAAAACAATAAACCTGTAATAATAAATAAAGCAAATTAGTTGCCTCTTTCCATGCTTCAGCTATAACCAAAATCTCACATAAATTTCGAAATTTTTTAATGTTTTGGCTTTTAAAATAAAAGTAAGTGTAAAATATGTAAAATATGTAAAATAGTAAAGTAAAACAATAATTTTTCAAATCTTTTCTTTTTTCTTGGAAAATTAAGTAAAAACATAGGTGTCTTCCCTTATTGCTCCTTGTTGCGGCGTGCAACCCGCTCCCACCTGTCCCACCTTATTACACTACCCTATATTCCACCCTTATTACACCTGTTGCGGCGTGCACTCCGATCCCACTTGTCCCACCTTATTACACCTCGTTGCAGCGTGAAACCCTCTCTCACCAGTCATCAATTTATTTATTTATGAAAACTTTCACAATTCAGGCCAAGCCTTTCACAATACTTTTATCTCAAAAATTATAAACAGAAAATAGTATAGCTCATAAGTTGTATCCAATATCATTTCATAATGAAACAAACCAGAATACATGTAAATAACGTAACACTATCATCCATCTCACTTTATGTACCATAACAAAATCAAAATAATAACCAACACTTTTAACACACTTGGAACAATACTTGGCAATAATCTATTGAAACCAAATAGCCATGTAAATATCGATGATCACAAACCGATAAGTCAGGAAGCAAATAAATGAGAAACGGGGAAAGGGATCATGTTAAACAACAATTTGGTAGTGCATAGGTACTCTTCACCTCACCTATACACTACACACTAGATATTTCACATAACAATCAGGTTGGGGATTCTTATTCCCTCAAGTCAAGGTTAAACCAAGCACTTATCTCGATCTCACAAGCAATTCACTGTTCTAGCACTGCCTTTCCTTTAGAATTTACCTCTAATCCGCTCGAATCCAATCACAATTTGTTCAATGTTATCAATCATATCCTAAAGGAATCATCTTTCTTGAAAAACAATGGTTTTCCTAAGTTTTCCTATACAAATTAAAAATTCGACCTCGGACCCGCTTGGTCTAAACTCGTGGTTCGGACCAAAACCCGTTTACCCAATCTCCCCCGAGCCCGAATATACAATTAGTATTGGAATCCAACCTCAATTCGAGGTCCAATTCCCCAAATTTTGAAATTACTAAGTTCTACCCAAAATACCCAATTTTTACGATGAAAACTCTAGAATTTTGGTTGTAATCTTGTCAAAAGTTGTTAGGAATTGAAATAAATTAGTTAGAGATCAGTTACCAATGATTTGGAGAAGTTTGGGTCTTTGGAAAATCGCCTATGGAGGTTTAGGGTTTCAAAAAATTTGAAACGAAGTGAAAAACTTGTCAAAAAGCTGATATAACAGGTTGCGGATCTCGCATTTGCGAACTGGAGTTCGCATTTGCGAACTGGAGTTCGCATTTGCGACCCCTGAGGTTTCTGGAAAAATATCGCAAATGCAAGCAGGCCTTCGCATTTGCGAATAGGAGACCTTCACATTTGCGATCCAGGAGCTCGCAATTGTGAGATATGAAGCTAGCCATTGGCTTCGCATTTGTGAAGCCCGACCTCGCATTTGCGAGATCTGAGGCCTGCACACCAGATGTTCAGCTGTTGGGATATTTTTCTAAGTCTAGACACTCTATATCCTACCCGAAACTCAGCCGAGCCCTCGTGGCTACGAACCAAACATGCACACAAGTCTATAAACATCATACAGACTTGTTCGTGCGATCAAATCATCAAAATAACATCAAACTCTACAGATTTAGCCTCAAAACTCAAGATTTCCTCAAAAAACTCAAATTCTTAACTTTTAAACCGGATGTCCGAATTACATCAAATCAACTCCGATTCTCATGAAACATCATAGATAGGACATAAATAACATAACGAACTTGTTCTGGGATCCGGAACCAAAATACGGGCCTGATATCATATATTTCACATATTATTTCATTTCTTTATTTCTTGAATTAACCAGCAGAACAATTTTCTTCAAAAACTATTTTCTAAGGCTTGGGACCTTGGAATTCAATTCCGGGCATACGCCCAAGTCCTATATTTTACTGCGGACCTCTCGGGATCGTCGGAACACAGATCCGGGTCCGTTTACCAATAATGTTGACCAAAGTCAACTAAATCCAAATTTTAACTCTAGAAATTACTATTTTTCATATTTTCACATAAAAGCTTTTTGGTTTCATGCCCGGACTGCACACGCAAATCGAGGTAATAAAAATTAGTCTTTTTTAGGATTAGTATGCCCAGAATTAAGTTTGTTTTTCATAAAAAGACCCTTTGGGTCATCACAATCTCCACCTCTAAAACACACGTTCGTCCTCGAACGGACATAGAAAATTACCTCAATTGGTGAACAAGTGTGGATATTTACTCTGCATGTCCGGCTCAGACTCCCAAGTAGCTGCCTCAACAGGCTTACCTTTCCATTGCACTCGAACTGAAGGATAACTCTTTGAGCTCAATTGACGAACTTGCCGGTCTATAATGACCATCGGCTCCTCCTCATAAGTCAAATCCTTGTCCAATTGGACAGAGCTGAAATCTAACACGTGGGATGGGTCACCATGATATTTCTGAAGCATAGACACATGAAATACCGGATGAACTTAGGATAACCCTGGAGGCAACACAAGTCTATAAGCTACCTCCCCCACTCTATCAAGAATCTCAAACGGCCTGATATACCTAGGGCTCAACTTACCCTTCTTTCCAAATCTCATAACACCCTTCATGGGAGATACCCGAAGCAATATTCTCTCTCCAACCATGAATGCCACATCTCTAACCTTACGATCGGCATAACTTTTTTGCCTAGACTAAGCTGCACGAAGTTGTTCCAGAATGATCTTGACCTTATCTAAGGCCTCATGCACTAAATCTGTACTTAATAACCGAGCTTCTCCCGACTCAAACCATCCAACTGACGACATTCATCATCTACCATATAACGCCTCATAGGGAGCCATCTGAATGCTCAACTGATAACTATTGTTGTAGGAAAACTCTGCTAACGGCAATAACTAATCCCAAGAACCTCCAAAGTCAATCGCACAAGCGCGGAGCATATCCCTTAAAATCTGAATAGTATGCTTGGACTGCCCGTCCGTCTGAGGATGAAATGTTGTACTCAACTCAACTCGGGTACCCAACTCATGCTGAAATGCCCTCCAAAAGTGCGAGGTAAACTGCGTACCCCAATCAGAAATGATAGACACGGGCACATCGTGAAGGCGAACAATCTCCTGAATATATATATCTCAGCCAACCTCTCCGAAGTATAAGTAATTTCCAATAGAAGAAAATGTGCTAATTTAGTCAGCCTATCCACAATAACCCAAACAACGTCGAATTTTCTCTAAGTCAGTGGGAGTCCAACAACGAAGTCCATGGTGATACGCTCCCACTTCCACTCAGGAATCTCTATCTGCTGAAGCAAACTACCAGGTCGTTGATGCTCATATTTAACCTGCTGACAATTCAAACAACGAGCCACATAAGCAACAATATCCTTTTTCATCCTTCTCCACTAATAATGCTGCCTCAAGTCCTGGTACATTTTGGCTGCACCTGGGTGAATGGAATACTTAGAACTGTGAGCCTCTTCAAGAATCAACTCACGAAGACCATCAACATTAGGCACACATATACGGCCCTACATCCTCAAAACATTGTCTCCAACTATAACCTTCTTGGTACCACCATGCCGAACTGTGTCCCTAAGAACCATCAAATATGGGTCATCATCCTGCTACTCTCGAATACGCTCTATTAAAGAAGACCGAGCAACTTTACAAGCCAAAACAGTGCCGGGTGAAATATCCAACCGCACAAACTGATTAGCCAAAGTCTGAACATCTGAAGCCAACGGTCTCTCCCCAAATGGAATATACGCAAGGCTTCCCATACTCACCGACTTCCTACTCAAGGCATTGGCCACCACATTGGCCTTCCCGGCATGATATAATATTGTGACATCATAATCCTTCAATAACTCTAACCACCTCAATTGTCTCAATTTAGGTCCTATTGCTTGAACAAGTACTGGAGATTGCGATGGTCAGTGAAAACCTCACACGTCACACCATAGAGATAGTGCCTCTAAATATTTGATGCATGAACAATGCCTTCTAACTCTAATTCATGAACATGATAATTCTTCTTATGGACTTTCAACTGTCGAGATGCATATTTAATCACCCTGCCATCCTGCATCAATACAACTCCAAGTCCAACTCGGGAAGCATCACAATAAACCGTGAAGGAACCCGAACCTGATGGTAACACCAACACTGGTGCTGAAGTCAAGGCTGTCTTGAGCTTCCGAAAGCTCGCCTCGCACTCGTCCTACCATTTGAATAGAGCACCTTTATGAGTCAATTTGGTCATTGGGGATTCTATAGATGAGAACCTCCCACAAAACGACGGTAATAGCCTGCCAAACCCAAGAATCTTCAGATTTCTGTGGTTGTAGTGGGTCTAGGCCAGTTCTTTACTACCTCTATCTTCTTAGGGTCTACCTGGATACCATTTGCTGAAACAATATGACCCAAGAAAGCTATTGAATCTAATTAGAACTCACAATTTGAACTTGGCATACAACTAATTATCCCCCAAAATCTAGAGTGTTGTACAGAGGTGCTTCTCATGCTTCTCTCGGCTGCGGGAATATATCAGAATATCGTCATTGAACACAATTACAAATGAATCCAGATGAGGCTTAAAAACCCAATTCATCAAGTCCATTAAGGTTGTTGGAGCATTAGTCAAACCAATAGACATCACCAAAATTCATAGTGCCCATACCTCGTCCGAAAGGTTGTCTGAGGAACATCGAACGCCCTAATCTTCAGCTGATGGTAACCAGATCTCAGATCAATTTTTGAAAATTCACTAGCACCCTGAAGCTGATCAAATAAATCATCAATCCTCGGCAGTGGATATTTATTCTTGATAGTAACTTTATTCAACTGCCTGTAGTTTACACATATCCTCATCGACCCATCCTTCTTCTTCACAAACAAAATCGGTGCACCCCAAGGCGAGACACTAGGTCTAATAAAACCCTTATCAAGCAAGTCTTGCAACTGCTCTTTCAATTCTTTCAATTCTGGTGGGGCCATCCGATATGGAGGAATGGAAATGGGCTGAGTGCCCGAAATCACATCAATACAAAAATCAATATCCCTGTCGGGTCGCATCCCCGACAGGTCTGCAGGAAACACCTTGGGAAACTCACGAACAATAGGTACTGAATCTATAGAAGAAATGCCGCCTCAGAGTCACGAATATGCGCTAAATAGGCCAAACACCCCTTTTCAACCATACGACGAGCCTTGACATAAGAAATCACTTTACTGGGAGAATGACCAGGAGTCCCTTTCCACTCTAATCGAGGCAACCCTGTCAAGGCTAGAGTAATTGTCTTGGCGAGACAACCCAAAATGGCATAATAAGGTGACAACCAATCCATGGCCAATATAACATAAAAATAGACCATGTCAAGAAGCGATAGATCTACACTAGTTTCAAGGCCTTTAATGACTATAACGCACGAACAATACACACGATCTACCACAATAGCATCCCCCACCGGTGTAGACACATGAATAGGAACACTTAAGGAATCACGAGGCACAACCAAATACATGGCAAAATAGGATGAAACATAATAATAAGTAGACCCCGGATCAAACAAAACTGAAGCAGCTCTATCGCAAACTGAGATGATACCTGTAATGACAGCATCAGAGAACTCCGCCTCAAGCTTGGCTGGAAAAGTATATAATCGGGGTTGGGCCCCGCCACCCTGAACTACGTCTCTGGGAGGACCTCTGATAGGTGGACCTCCACTTCTAGCGGGCTGGACCTCACCTCTAGCAACCTGACCTCTACCTCTAACAACCTGACCCCTACCTCCGGCTACCTGACCTCTACCCCTGGCTGGCTGGGCTGGTGGTACTGGAGCTGGCGCTGGAACTATGGCATGAGAACCCTGATACTGAAGCTGATTACTCGCATATTTGGGACAAGTCCTCCTAACATGCCCATATTAACCACATTCAAAACATCCCTCCTTATACAAGGACTTACCCTGATGAACTAGATGTCCTCGATAAAAACTACGCAGAGGAGGTGCTATAATAGGAGCTGAATAAACACTATAGACTGGCTGAGCAGAAGGAGGCGTATAAGAACCACGACCGCCTGAAGTACCATGTGAAACATGAAGTGCTGAGTGAAATGGCCTGGAAGACTGGCCTCTACTAGATGAAATCCTGCCTCCAGATGAGGCATCACTGAATCCACCAGAATGGCGGGGTCTCTTGTCTGACCCCTTACCTCCCATCCCAAGAATAGACTCAACCCTCCTGGCCACATTAGCCGCATCCTGAAAAGAAATATTGGTCCCTGTCTCCTTAGCCATTTGCAACCTGATGGGCTGAGCAAGGCCCTCAATAAATCGTCTGACCCTCTCTCTCTATGGGCAACAAAAGAATTTCATGTCTAGCCAAATCCACAAAATGATTCTCATACTGGGCGACAGTCATAATGCCCTACTGAAGTCGCTCAAACTGACGACGTTTCTCCTCTCGAGTAGTAACAAGAAAAAACTTCTCCAAAAAGAGATGCAAAAACTGATCCCAAGTCAAAGTAGGTGACCCAACTGGTCTAGTAAAAAAGTAATACCTCCACCATTTCTTGGCGGAACCAGTCATCTGAAAAGCAGCGAAATCGACCCCATTGGTCTCCAAAATACCCATATTACGCAAAACCTCATGACAACTATCCAGATATTCCTGAGGATCCTCTAATGTCTCACCACTGAAGTGAACATGAAATAACTTAATGAAGCTGTCCAACCTCCATAAAGAATCAGTGGACATAGTTTCCCCATCAACAGGCTGCACTGCAGCAACTAGCTGAATGACCCCAACTGGATTAGTCGGGGGGGAGGGGGTCTGAACCTGAGGAGTGGTTTGATCAGGAGTATGAGTAACAGGAGTCTGAATCCCTCCTCCTGCCCGAGATGTGGTCGCTGCCACGAGGAATGTGCTTGTCTAGGCTACACTCTCCATGATGCCTACTAACCGGACCAAAGCGTCCTGAAGCATTGGGGTGGCAATAAACCCCTATGGGACTTGAGCTGGTCCCGCTGGAGCGGTCTTAGCTGGAACCCCCTCATGAATCTCAACTTTGTGCTCCGCAGCTAGGGCTGCTGTCTGACCAACGGGCTGTGTCCTGCCCCTTCCTCGGCCTCTGACGTAGCCTCGTCCTCTGCCCCTAGTAGGAATTGATGCTGGAAGACCGGATGATTGGTTAGCGGAAGAGGAAGCACGGGTTCTCGCCATCTGCGAGAGAATAGAAGAGTCCAAATCATTATGCGAGATAAAAAGAATCGCACTATAGAATAGAAATGAAAAAATGGAGTTGTTTCCTAACTCAACATCCTCTGAGAGATAAGTACAAACGTCTTTGTACCGATCCTTCAGACTCTATTAAGCTTGTTCGTGAATTGTGAGACCTAAGCAACCTAGTGCTCTGATACCAACTTGTCACGACCCAAATTCCCAACCTTAGGGATCGTGATGGCGCCTAACACCACACTTGCTAGGAAAGCCAATGTTATAATTTATTTAATTAATTTCCATTTAAAATCTATTTAACTAATACAAAATAATTCAAATAAACTGAACTTTATTACTTCCATTGCATAAGTCCACGAATCAATAATAAATGAATAATAATAACGAGCCTCTAACTAGATAAATAACCAAAAGACTTCCCCCAGGGTCTGATGTCATAGTTCACGAACCACTATGAATACTACAAATAATGGGCTGAAAGAAATAGTATAATTGTTTCGAATGTGATAAAACAGTATCTATAAAATTGAGAGAAGACGTCAAGAATTTGCGGATGCCAGCAGTCTACCTCGTCTCCGAAAGGATGAATGTCGGCTACTAAGATCTCCTAACGCTGGCCGGTACCTGGATCTGCACAATAGAGTGCAGAGTGTAGTATCAATACAACCGACCTCATGTACTGAGTAAGTGTCGAGCCTAACCTCGACGAAGTAGTGACGAGGCTAAGGCGGGGCAATGTAACTTAACATGTAACAGTATATATATAACAAAACAAGAAAATACAATTCTAAATAAAACAAGAACAATAAACGTGTAATAATAAATAAAGTAATTCAGTTGCCTCTTTCCAGGACTCAGCTATAACCAAAATCTCACATAAATTTCCAAAATTTCCAAAGTTTTGGCTTTTAAAATAAAAGTAAGTGTAAAATATGTAAAATAGTAAAGTAAAACAATAATTTTTCAACTCTTTGCTTTTTTCTTGGAAGATTCAGTAAAAACCTAGGTGTCCTCCTTTATTGCTCCTCTTGCAGCGTGCAACCCGCTCCCACCTGTCCTACCTTATTACACCGCCCTATATTCCACCCTTATTACACCTGTTGCGGCGTGCAACCCGATCCCACATGTACCACCTTATTACACCTTGTTGCGGCGTGCAACCCGCTCCCACCAAACATATCATCAATTTATTTATTTATGAAAACTTTCACAATTCAGGCCAAGCCTTTCACAACACTTTTATCTCAACAATTATAAACAGAAAATAGTATAGCTCCGAAGTTGTATCCAATATCATTTCATAATGAAACCAACCATAATATATGTAAATGACGTAACGCTGTCATCCAGCTCAATCTTTATGTACCATAACAAAATCAAAAGAACATCCAACACTTTTAACACACTTGCAACAATACTTGGCAATAATCTAATGAAACCAAATAGCCATGTAAATATCGATGATCACAAATAGTTAAGCCAAGAAGCAAATAAATGAGAAACGGGGAAAGGGATCATGTTAAATAATATCTTGGTAGTGCATAGGTACTCGTCACCTCACCTATACACTACACACAAGCAATTTCACATAACAATCAGGTTGGGGATTCCTTTTTAGGGCTAGTAAGCCTAGAATTAACTCTGTTTTCATAAAATGAACCTTTGGATCATCACACAAGCGCTAGTGATAATCGCATAGCCCAAATAGTGGGGCATGGTGCACGCATAGCCTTAAATCGGTACAACTTAGCCTAATGAGGGGACTAGCACACGCATCACCTCAATATAAATATAACCATTATAGCGTGCAATCCAATCCATATATCCTTATCAATATGGCTCTATGGATCATATCAGTCAACAATCCGCTCAAGTCTTAATATGCAGACTTCTCACTAAAACATAATCCAATTATACAGCACGGAATAACACAATATGTCTCAGAATATGGTTCAAACTCGTTTCACGTACAAGGAAACCAATAACATGCGATATATCATATGAAAAGTGTTTAGAGACTGAGATATAACATGTAGGTTTAACTATAATGACGGTATAGTATGGCTACGCCTAAGTCAAATAGCTCAACATGACGAAAATAACCTTATCATGTCTCAAACAATTGAACAGATAACCTAGGCATAATTTCTAACGTGCATAATTTCCCATGTAGTCACATAAATGGAGAAAGCATGATATCAAAGAAGCATAATCCCAAAACAAGGCATATAATGCATGCACCCGCGCATGTCACCTAGCACGTGCGTCACGCAAACCCATCTCAAGTATCACTGTTCTCAAGGATATTTAACCTCAAATCTAAGTGTAGATTTGTTACTTACCTCGAACAAGCCAAATACAATACCGAGCGAGCCAAACAATACTCTATAAGTGCCATCCCCCACAAACCGACCTCTGAACGGCTTGAAACAAGCCAAAAGTAACTTCAAAACATCAAATAATGCCAAAGGAAACCAACCCAAACGATAAAGGTCAAATCTTTTATCAAAACCAAAAGTCAACCCAAAAGTCAACTCGAGCCCGCACATCAGAACCCATCAATATTCACAAATTCTGACTATCCATTCAATAATGAGTCCAACCACACTTATTTTACTCAAATACGACTCTTAATCGATGTTCAAAACTTAATAATTCCCTTTAGAAAACCCACTAATTTCTCTCTTCAAATCCTTAATTTAGGTGTAATAATATATGGAAAAAAAATATAATCAAAACAAAGATAAAATTATTTTCCCTCATCATTTGGGTGTTTATCTCCTCCAACATCGCCTTACTAGTGCTCCAAGAACTCAAAAAGTGAAGAAAATAAACTCAAATCCTAAAATTTGTTGTTTTAATGCACTGCCAGTGATCCTTATTCACCAGCGCGATCACCAACCTCATGATCGCGATTCCAAATATTTCTAGTACATTTTTTATCCTTTGTGATCGCTTCCTTTTCCCTGCTATCACAATGAACAAACTCCATTACTTTCCTAAACTCTTTCCAGACAGCATGTAGCGTAACGGCCATAACATTTTGTACAAAACTCCAAATAACAAATAGTTTGATTTCCTGAAAACTAGAAACAAAGTGCTAACACTTTTATTTTTGGATCACCTCCAAATTTCTTATCGATTGCAAGATATAAGCTCCCAAAGTCAGCCATATGACAGCATAAATTCTCCTACGCGATCGGGATAATGGCTTCCCCGATCGTGATTTACAAGGCCCAAACAACAATTTACTCTTCGCGAACGCGACCCCATGGTCCGCGATCGCGATTCACACCCTTGTAGCCAAAAACTAGCAACTAACAAGGGCCTAGAAAAGGTGTGAAATCATCCCGAAACTCACTCGAGCCTCTTGGGTCCCCGTCTGAACATAACAACAAGTCCCAACACATAATACGGACCTACTTGAGGCGTCAAATTACACATAATAACAACAAGACCAAGAGTAGTCGATCAAATCAATCTCTTAAGTTCATAAATTTCAAACTTCGAACCAAGCATCTGATTCAAGCTTAACCAATTTGCAATCCGATTAAATTTTGTACACAAGTCCCAAATGACATAACAAAAATGTTCCAACTTTCGAAACAACAATCGGAGCCATATAACATCGAATTCAACTCCTGCTAAAGCCTATGAACCTTCCAAACTTTCAAATTTCCAACATTCACTAAATAGTGTCAAAACCTTCAAGAAACATCTAAATGCAAATCCAAGCATACGCCCAAGTACAAAATTACCATCCTGATCTAACGAAACCACCAAAACTCTAATCCGAGGTAAAATACAGAAAAGTCAAACTTGGTCAACTCTTCCAACTTAAAATTCCCTAGTTAAGAATCATTCTTCCAAATCAATCTGTAATCAATCGAAAACAAAAACCGAAGATACGCACAAGTCATAATACACCATATGAAGCCACTCAAGACCTCAAACAACTGAACAGGATGAAAATTCTCCAAACAACCAATCAGGTCGTTACATTCTCCCCCACTTAAACATGCATTCGTCCTCAAACGTGCCAAGGGTCATTCCAAAGCTATCAAATCACTGTGAAAACTTACCATGAACATACCCGGGGTGATTCCATGTCACTCCAATCCATATAAGTTCGCCAATGAAACATAACTGAAGATTCGTCCATCAACCTTAGTCCATAAACCTTGGAACACAATTTCCAACATCCTGAATTCATTATAGGACCCAATTCTCACATCCATACACTGTATAAATTTGAACAAGTTGTTATCAAAGCCATGCCATAACCCAAAATGTAATCACATGATATACAACATAACTTAGATACTCATAGTAATAACTTCCGACCATAATAGCTGCTCAATAACGAGCTTGAGATAGTTGCCCATCATATGACTCACCAACTTCACTTGCCTCTATGGGATGCTCGCTCCGTGTAGGTTCGGATCACTTACAATACACAGGCTCTACCAAGGACGGGGTTTGGTTAGGAGCATTTTCAATATGATTATTTTCCTGTATTTGTTCGATATGAAATGCGAGTCAGTTTTGTCCATTTTCTTCATCCCCCTATATCAAAATGATCAAAAAGGAAGGCGAGCTTGCTTCTTCTTCCTGTGTTTGATCTCTTCCATCTCTAGTACTGGTAACAAACCTAATATCAAATAAAATCTGGTTCTAACTCTTTGTACAACGTCAGTGATGACATAAACATACAAAGACTCATACCACCCATCAAATCAACAAGTCCTGCAGCTCACTCGCCCAACAAGAACCATAGCCCAAATTCTAAGCTGACTAGTGACATCATCACATCTCTAAACATACCTTACTCAATCTCGATAGTGCTCATTTTGGATCCAATAACCTAATCTCACCCAGTACAAGGTCCTCGAATGACATGCCACACCAATCACACCTAGCCACATACCATGCAATTCGTGCACCAATAAGCAACAACTCAAATTCACCCAAAAATGGAAAGAAAATCAGCTGAGAGAACCGTTTTGCAAGCTCAACAGGTACCACCACAAGCACAATGTTATGAACCCATCACACAGGGGAGAACTAAGACACAAAAAATATATCCAATGGATAACATCCCAACATTACTCAACCGGAATACTTGACCCTATCCAAGCACTGGTCCACATGAAATACCTCAGTCCATGATGCTTAAAATCCACAATCATTCACAAATCAACAACAAACACACGAAGTATATGACAATAAGCATAGAGAAACGGATACCACAATATACCACCAATAAGAAAGACAATACCCATGCGCAATCAACAACTTAACATCCCAAGAACCATCTCTCTCAAATTCCGCCACAAGATCCAAACAGAATAGCATCACGTGTGTATAGTCAACAGTCTCACTGCCCATCGTAGCATAGAAAAGTAACACATGGAACCCAACAGACACAAATAAGATCAACTCTAACCGATGACACACTCTTCAATAATAGTTGTGTTGAGTAAACAAATCCGACCTGGTGTGAATACACATCCATATAAGGCCTACAATTAGGCCCCCAAATAAACTACTGCCATCTAAAATAGATAGATAGTCTCTCCAAAAGTCCACAATAACCTAACTTTAACACATACTATTAGCTTTCTAACTTTCACCATACCTTCAAAGCCTGCACCTAAGGAACACTCCGCCTCTAAGAACTCCTAGTCTTCAATCAAAAGAATACAAATATCTGCATATCTGATCTCGTCTCGACCACCCAAGTAAATGACACATCTCTCATGCACAATCACCTCACAAAAAATACCTGCTTGATTCTTTCGTGCCACGTAGAAAAAGCTGAACATCAACAGTCGACCAATCAGGCGATTACCGCAAAACCAATAAAACATTTGTAAGTCAATATACAACACGTCTTCTAAAATGTGCACCCTTATAAAGTAATACCTAGTAGTACTAGCATACAGCTAAACATCTCAGACTATCCATGCTGTCTAATATTCATGACCTTCCCTTCAAAACTTAATTGCAACCTTGTCCATGCAAACCTCAATCCCACACGTCGCACAACATCTATCATTCCATCATATGAAAAGTATGAGAATCTCATTAACAACTCTGAAGAAATAGCAGGATACATACTTTATCAGTCAGAAACCTAACACTAGATCCCATCCGTGAGAATAATCACCACACACAACATGCCTCACATACCCGTAGAAAATATCCATCTCAAGTTGAGGTCGACACCACCAAGAACTCTTCTAAACCCATATGCACATGAACAAGCCATCATAATTGAACACCTCTAACTCAACCAAGTCATGCATGTCGCCAATCCTAGAGTATTACCACAAAACATTGGCAAATCCTCACCACACCATAAGAACCAAAAGTACCAATCATATCAAATACCATGATGATCCAACCTACTACTAAGCTGTCCTATTTCTTTGAGTTCCATCTGAATTACCCTCAAGTGGACACATCATCTTGCCAGTGCACTGTGATGTTTAACCAAAGAATTAGATCATTTGACCAAAGGTATTTTTAGGATGAACGCGGGTACTGATAATCAAGTAAATATGACTAAATAAAGAAGAATGAGTAAAAAAGCAATACTATGATGCTAAGAAAGTAAAATGTATTATATTCAAAGTCTTGCCTCCCCTTTACAAGTTACATTCCCCTCCTTTATATATGGGGTTTCTTAATATAATGTCTATTTATTGCAATGATTGTCCATTAATGACTAATTATTACATTAATGAGGCGTTATAAAGGCTAACTATAACTATTGTATGAAGGTTACATAACGTATAAATCATTAATTAAGGATTCCCGAATCTGCCTGTAGCTCTGTCTAGATTAGTTATAACCGTGTCTCTTTCCTTTTTCAATCAGGTTGATTTTCCCGTGGCTGATTACCTCGTAGGTTTATTGATCCGCGACTCTTTGTTCCGTACCTCTTTATAAAACCATATCCAGCTGCCGCATTTTCCTTGGTCCACATAACTGGCTGAGTTGTCATGATTCACCTTACGTGTAAAACTCTTTATTACCAATACAGATAGTCCCCACACTTATAATTTATTTATCGATTAATATTTGGTAAGTGGATACGCATTTATGGCGGGAATATTTTGCCGCTGCTTTTCCTTGAAACATTGTATCCTTCTCTGAATATAGGAGTCGTTTGTCACTTCCATTTAATGCTTAAACCACGTGTCCCTTCCGGATTGGTTCTGCAGTTACTCAGCGCCTTTTAGGGCTTTTTACGGCTGCGTCAGTCATGAAGTGACACCTTCAATTATGACTTTTAATCATTATTTTTCCCATGTTTGACAGTTGTCCTCAAGTATAAATACCTCTCTTCTTTTCTTTACTTCCACGAAACACTTTCTAGATTGTCTCTTTTACTTGTAAAGAACTTCTTCTTGCCTTCATAAACATGTCTTCTTCAAATCAACCCAAAAAAGTGATAGACGTTGAGAGTTTAACACCTTCTTCTGCTCCGACTAGGAGTCGGATGGGTGGTAGACTAAGGATTCTAGGATCCATTCCTTCGAGAGGCTCTTCTTCTTCTCAGATAGTCTCCCCTCCTTCTGCTAGGTCTTTAGTTTCTCCAAGGGCTAGGGTTTCCAGGTCTTTGTCTAGAGGTAAAGATGAACACCTTCGTGAACCTCGAGTTGACAAAATCATTCCTGTCGAGTTTGTCTTTACTAGGGACAATCAAGTCCTCGTAGATCAGTATTCTTCCCTTGATAGTGTTGAGAGATATCCCACTCTCATTACTGAAGGTCAGATTTCTCTTGTTCGTAGGGAATGTTTATGGAGGTCTGATTTCCCTATATATATTCCGAATAGCAATCAAAGAATAGCGTCTTATAAGACGGGATATTCTTTTGTTTATATGTACCCTTTTACTTTAGGGTTTAAACCTCCCATTGATCTAGTCATAATCGAGTTCTGTCGTTTCTTCAATATTTGCTTAGGGCAAATTGGTCCTCTTGTGTGGAGAGTTGTCGCGTGTCTTAGGGGTTTAGCTACTTTAGCCTCGGTTCCCTTTACTTTTAACCATCTTATTTATCTTTATTCTCTTGCCTCGGCAAGGGGTTTTTACTCTAGCTGCTAGGAGTAAAAGAGTATTGGTAACCCCGGGAGATGATAAGGACAGAGGTTGGTACCTCCGGTATGTCGTTGTGCCCACTGCTGGTTTAGTGGGTTAGGAAAATCTTCCCTTCCCTAAGAAGTGTAATCGTGCACGTGAGTATATATTAGCTCACAATTGTTACTTTTCTTCTTTTTACTTGAAGTGTTTTATTAACACCGTATCTAGTTGTTCTTCCTTTAGCAATCATGGGCACTGTTGAGAATGTCTCCGGTATCCGTGATTGGGTAGAAAAATTGTTGTCTATTGCTCCCCTAGAAGAAAGATCCTGGAAATACTTCTCTAGGAAGTACGGTTGGCAAGTAAAAACCCATTGTAAGTGAAGCTTTTGTTTCCGCTTCTTTCCTTACTCGAGCCTTTTTTATTTTTTTGCTTAACCTTTTTCCTTTTGATAGGGTTTTCTTCTCGTGGGGTGTCTGCTACGTCCATTACGAAGATGTCTTTGTCTCAGGCACAAGAGATTATTGCTGGTTCTTCTTCCTCGAAGAGGAAGGTTGTTGAGTCCCGATCTGTAGAAGAAGAAGAAGAAGAAGAAGGAGAGGGCACTTTGGTGCACAGGTCACGAAGAAGGAGGGCAATTTTGGACGATGAGTCTTCACCCGGGGTTGTGCCTTCCGTGCCTGAAGTCATACCCTCTACCTCTGAAGATGTTTCTCCCTCTCCTGCGCATGAATCTGCGGATCACTTGTTTCATGAAGGTTTTGGTCCTGCTATTGATGAAGTCCCCTTGGCTGTCTTTCATGCTTCTATCAGAGAAGCTTGTTCGTCTGCTTCTGCTATTTCCTCTATTCCCTTAGCTATTACTACTCATGCTGCTTCCATGCCCGTGGTTCTTTCACCACCTCAAATTTTCGTGCATGTTACTCCTTCTGCTCCACAAATTTCCTTACTTGTGGCTCCTTTACCTCAGCCTGCTTCGCCTGCTTCTGTGCCTCCTGTTAGAGAAGTAGGGTCTTCCATCAGGGAGATGAGGCAAGTGCTTATTGAGGTTCCGGCTGGTGGGAGCCTTTTTAAGAAATCCGTCCAACACGAAGTGTAGCTGAAGCCTTTGATTGGCCCGACAGAGAAGAACAAACTTGATAGCCATAGTGCCCTTACATGGGCTAATGAAGTCGTCCATTCTTCTTTGAAGGTAAAAATGCATTTTCTCTTATTTCATTTTTGTATATGAAATCTATCGTGTCTAATTGATTTCCTTTTTTGCAGACCAATCTTATAGGCATAGAGCTTATGAAAAGGATTTCTAATACGGAGCAAGAGTTAAAGGAGTGGCATGCTGAAGCAAGGAATTGGAAGGGACAGTATGATAGCTTAAGGATCGACATGGATGCCTTAGAAGAATAAAGGAATACCTTGAAGCGACAGATAAGAATCATGTCAGCAGAACTAGCAGTGGAGAAGGCTTCTTCCAATCAGGCTGATAAGGATAAGAGCATTCTCGAGTCTTCATTTGTTGAGCAATTGTCTCGTGCCTTAGAAGAAGTCAGGAACTTGAAAGACTTGCTGGGGTAGAAGGAGGAATACTCAGGAGAGCTTGTGCAATCACTCACCCGGACTCCGGAGGATCTTCGTAATGCTTTAGACAGAGTCCAATCTTTGGAGGAGTCGATTGTACCTTTGAGGGCTTCCCATAAAGCTGCTGAAGCGGAGAAGGACGGGCTAAGAGCTGATCTTCAAGTATGGGCGAGAGATTATGGAGATCTCGAAGAGGCAGCTGTTGTCGATGTGAGATGGGCGTACATGAATTCTCGCCTTGACACATTGAGGGAAGCCATGGAGAAGGCTCAACAAGGTCATAACCTTTCTTCACTTGATGGTGAGACTCCTGATGCTCGTGCCTCTTCGTCCTAAGTTGCTCTCGTTCCTCCCGCCAGTGATGAAGTCAATCCTCCTCCTAAAGAAGATTAAAGTGTTGATTCACCCTCTCTTTTTTTCTTTTTTTTATTTGATTGGTGGTTACCCCCAGCTCCATCGGGGGTAAATTTGGATCTTTTTAAAGTCCCCGACTGACAACTTATGGGGCACCTTGATGTATAAATTTTATGCGGCTAAGTACTAGTTAGTACTTAGTTCTTACTTAGCCGCTCTTTTTTGAATATATGCAAGTTATGACTTTTTTACTTTGAGCTTCTGTTTCACTCTTAAGTCTTTTGCATGTTTTGATTTTTGAGGTTTTTGTTTTACCTCTGAATTTTTGAATGAAGATGTCGAAATCACTCGTACCTTTTCATAGTAGGCACGGTGTTGTATATAAAATGTGAGCCTTTTTTGTAGTAGGCATTGTTTATGAAAGAGGACCCTTTTTTTTATTGACACTTAATATAGAAGACGTCTCAACTTCATAATGGTGTAATAATGTAATAGAGTGATAGGCATTTTTCACATGTTTAAGAATATTTATGAGGAAAGTTTTTTGTTTGAACTTCCGCGACATTTTACATATGTTTTGATTATCGTTTAAAACTCATGTTGCAACTGGTTTTATTTAACAGATTTGATATACACTTGTATTTCGTAACTGTTTTTCATAAGTAACAGTTTTTTTCGAGTTAATACAAGGGAACAACTGTTTTTCATTAGTAACAGTTTTTATAAAGATTGGGGTTTTCACCTGTAACTGTTTTTGTTAACAACAATTTTTAATAAGTACGAGGGAAATACTTTTTCATCTGTAACTGTTTTATTTGATAACAGATTTCTGAACAAATACAAGGATTTTGATCTTTCATCCGTAACTATTTTATTTGATAACAGTTTTCTATATGAGTACAAAGATTTCGTAACTGTTTTAAATCTTTAACTTTTGAATGAGTACAATGATGATGATCTTTTACCCCTAACTGTTTTTGTTACAACAGTTTTGAATAAGTACAAAGATGTGCATTTCTTCCTCGTGGCTAATATTTTGTCTTTCAACCTGAACATGTTCAAAGTTTTTTTGAATTCGGCTTTGTATTTGAGTCTTTGGCTCTTTCGATTCTGCTCGTATCACTTGACTTGTTGGGTAAATGGATCTTCAGGCTCGAGCTTTGACTTTCTGATAGTCCCCCAAGTGATTGAGCTTTGAAGAGTGAAATCTCGAGCACTTGACTATTTCTTCCTTGTGGTCCTTTTCCTGAAAAGGAAAAACGTGTGGGACTCGAAGGTATATAGTTTTTTAGATGATGATTGCTTAACCCTTTAAAACGTCCATCAGAAAGTGTAACCCTAGACCTGGAATTCAATTATTTCCTCGCGTCTTTCCAGGTCTAATATCATCATCTGGTGATGGGTTAGCTTTATGCCTATCATCTAAAAAAGTTAGTAAAATTTTAAATGTTCTAAATAAAATCGAATCGTGCGATACATGACCGGAGGTACTCCTTTTCCTTAGAAGTAGTACTTCTTCAAGTGGATGGCATTCCAGCTTGTCAGTAGGATTCTGCCGTCCATAGTTTCTAGCTCGTAGGCGCCTTTCCCAGCTATGCCTCAGACTTTGTAGGGTCCTTCCCAATTTGGACTTAGCTTTCCTGTGCCTGCTTCTTTAGTTGATTGAAAGACTTTTTTTAGGACGAAGTCCCCAATCTTGAAGTGTCTGAGATGAGCTTTACGGTTATAGTAATGCTCTATGATTTGTTTTTGAGCTGCCATCATATTAATGTTGCTTCCCTTCGTGGTTCGAGCCGGTCTAGATTAGTCCTTAACTCATCGTCGTTTTCTTCCTTCGTGGCTGTTATAAACCTTATGCTTGGTTCGCCAATCTCCACGGGTATTAAGGTTTCTGAGCCATAGATAAGTGCGAAGGGAGTTTCTCCCGTGGCTGTTTTTTATGTTGTTTTGTATGCCCATAATACCGCTGGTAATTCTTCAGGCCAATTTCCTTTGGCTTTATCTAGCCGCTTCTTTATATTGTTGATGATGATTTTATTTGTTGACTCTGCTTAACCATTAGCCACGGGGTGGTATGGTGTTGAAGTGATCCGTTTGATTTGCCAGCTTTCAAAGAATTCTGTGATTTGAGAGCCTATGAATTGTGGGTCATTATCACACATGATTTCCTTCGGTATCCCAAAGCGGCATATTATGTTTCTCCATAAGAAGCTTTTAACTTCCTTTTCTCGCACTTGTTTGAATGTTTCTGCCTCTACCCATTTTGTGAAATAATCGGTAAGTACGAGTAGAAACCGTACCTGCCCTTTAGCTGGGGGAAGAGGTCCCGCTATGTCCATACCCCATTTCATGAAGGGCCATGGAGATATAATTGGATGCAATAATTCCGCGGTCAATGCATGTTATTGGCGAACCTTTGGCACCAGTCGCATTTGGATACGAAGTTCTCGACATCTTCTTCCATCTTAGTCCAATAGTACCCGGCTCTGATTAGGGTTTTTACCAAGGATCTCGTGCCTGAATGATTTCTACAATGTCCTTCATGGACTTCTGTCATCACAAACTCCATTTGATTACGTCCTAGGCATTTAGCTAGGGCCCTCCGAACATCTTGCGATATAGTGAATTGCGAATGAGGCAGTACCGTGCAGCTTTGCAGCGAAGTGCTTGAGCTATTTTCTTGTCTTCAGGTACGGTGCCATTCTGCAAGAAATTAAGAATTTCGTTTCTCCAATCCCAGGTTAAATTTTTAAAAGTTACCTCATTTCTGTCCTGGTCGATCGCTGAATGGAATAGATGAACGACGATTGCATTGTCTTTGTTTGTTACTTCCGTGACTGCTGCGAGGTTAGCTAATGCGTCTGCATCTGTATTTTCCTCTCTAGGTATTTGTATTACCTTCCATGTTTTGAATTGTCTTACGAGCTCTCGTGCCTTTTCCAAATACTGTTGCATCCGAGTCTCTCGAGTGATGTAAGTCCCCTACATCTGATTTACTACCAGTTGGGAGTCGCTGTTGATTATGATTTGCTCGATTGAGAGTTCTCGTGTGAGTTCTAGTCCCGTAACGACAGCCTCGTACTCTGCCTCATTGTTAGTTATAGGATAACATTTAATAGCCTGTCGTGTCATCTCACCCATGGGTGATATTAAGACTATGCCTAAGGCGGCGCCTTTTACATTGGAAGAGCGGATAACATTTAATAGTCTGTCGTGTCATCTCACCCATGGGTGATATTAAGACTATGCCTAAGGCGGCGCCTTTTACATTGGAAGAGCGGATAACATTTAATAGTCTGTCGTGTCATCTCACCCATGGGTGATATTAAGACTATGCCTAAGGCGGCGCCTTTTACATTGGAAGAGCCATCAGTAAATAGGGTCCATAGACCTGGATTAGCACCGTTAAAGAGTTGTAACTCCTTTTCTACTTCAGGAACAATGCTATTACTAAAGTCAGCAACAAACTCAGTTAATATTTGAGACTTAATTGCAGTCCTAGGCTGATATATTACTTCATGCTCACTTAATTCTATGGTCCACTTGGCTAATCTTCCTGAAAATTTTGCTTATGCAAAATATTTCTTAAAGGATATGAAGTCACAACAATGATTGGATGACATTGAAAATACAGTCGTAATTTTTTAGATGCCATTATTAAAGCTAATGCTAACTTCTCTAGATGTGGATATCTGGTTTCAGCATCTAGTAAAGTTGAGAGATAAAGATGAACACCTTCGTGAACCTCGAGTTGACGAAATCATTCCTGCGGAGTTTGTCTTTACTAGGGACAATCAGGTCCTCGTAGATCAGCCTTCTTCCCTTGATAGTGTTGAGAGATATCACACTCTCATTACTGAAGGCCAGATTTCTCTTGTTCGTATGGAATGTTTTTGGAGGTCTGATTTTCCTGTATATATTCCGAATAGCAATCAAAGAATAACATCTTATAAGACGGGATATTCTTTTGTTTATACGTACCCTTTTACTTTAGGGTTTAGACCTCCCATTGATCAAGTCATAATAGAATTTTGTCGTTTCTTCAATATTTTCTTAGGGCAAATTAGTGCGCTTGTGTGGCGAGTTGTCGCGTGTCTTAGGAGTTTAGCTACTATAGCCTCGGTTCCCTTTACTTTTAACCATCTTATTAATATTTATTCTCCTGCCTTATTCCGGCAAGGGGTTTTTACTCTGGCTGCTAGGAGTAAAAGAGTATTGGTAATCCCTGGAGATGATAAGGACAGAGGTTGGTACCTCCGGTATGTCGTTGTGCCCACTGCTGGTTTAGTGGGTGAGGAAAATCTTACCTTCCCTGAGAAGTGGAATCGTGCACGTGAGTATATTTTAGCTCACATTTGTTACTTTTCTTATTTTTACTTGAAGTGTTTTATTAACACCGTATTTGTTTCTTCTTCCTTCACCAATCATGGGTATTGTTGAGAATGTCTCCGGTATCCGTGATTTCGTAGAAAAATTGTTGTCTGTTGCTCCCCTAGAAGAAAGATCCTGGAAGTACTTCTTTGGGAAGTACGGTTGGCAAGTAAAGACCCACGGTAAGTGAAGCTTTTGTTTCCGCTTCTTTCCTTACTCGAGCCTTTTTTCCTTTTTTGCTTAACCTTTTTCCTTTTGATAGGGTTTTCTGCTCGTAGGGTGTCTGCTACGTCCATTCCGAAGATATCTTTGGCTCAGGCTCAAGAAATTATTGTTGGTTCTTCTTCCTCGAAGAGGAAGGTTGTTGAGTCCTGATTTGTAGACGAAGAAGAAAGAGACGGCACTTTGGTGCACAGGTCACGAAGAAGGAGGGTGATTTTGGATGATGAGTCTTCACCCGGGGCAATGCCTTACGTGCCTGAAGTCATACCCTCTACCTCTGAAGATGTTTCTCCCTCTCCTGCGCATGAATCTGCGGATCACTTGTTTCATGAAGGTTTTGGTCCTGTTATTGATGAAGTCCCCTTGGCTGTCTTTCCCGCTTCTTTCAGAGAAGCTTGTTTGTCTGCTTCTGCTATTTCCTCCATTCCCTTAGCTATTACTACTCATGTTGCTGCCATGCTCGTGGTTCTTTCACCACCTCAAATTTCCGTGCATGTTACTCCTTCTGCTCCACAAATTTCCTTACTTGTGGCTCCTTTACCTCAGCCTGCTTCGCCTGCTTCTGTGCCTCCTGTTAGAGAAGTAGGGCCTTCCAGCAGGGAGATAAGGCAAGTGCTAATTGAGGTTTTGGCTGGTGGGAGCCTTTTTAAGAAAACCGGCCAACCCGAAGTGTGGTTGAAGCCTTTGATTGGCTTGACAGAGAAGAACAAGCTTGATAGCCATAGCGCCCTTACATGGGCTAATGAATTCGTACATTCTTCTTGAAGGTAAAAATGCGTTTTCTCTTATTTCATTTTTGTATATGACATCTATCGTGTCTAATTGATTTCCTTTTTTGCAGACCAATCTTATAGACATAGAGTTTATGAAAAGGATTTCTAATACGGAGCAAGAGTTAAAGGAGTGGCATGTTAAAGCAGGGAATTGGAAGGGATAGTATGATAGCTTAAGGATCGACATGGATGCCTTAGAAGAAGAAAGGAATACCTTGAAGCGACAGATAAGAATCATGTCAGCAGAACTAGCAATGGAGAAGGCTTCTTCCAATCAGGCTGATAAGAATAAGAGTATTCTCGAGTCTTCATTTGCTGAGCAATTGTCTCGTGCCTTAGAAGAAGTCAGGAACTTGAAAGACTTGCTGGGGCAGAAGGAGGAATACTCATGCAAGCTTGTGCACTCACCCAGACTCAGGAGGATCTTCGTAATGCTTTAGACAGAGTCCAATCTCTAGAAGATTCGATTGTACCTTTGAGGGCTGCCCATGAAGCTGCTGAAGCGAAGAAGGACGGGCTAAGACCTGAGCTTCAAGTATGGGCGAGAGATTATGAAGATCTCGAAGAGGCGACTGCAGTCGATGTGAGCTAGGCGTACATGAATTCTCGCCTTGACACATTGACGGAAATGAGTCAAGAGGGTTTCGACCCTAGTGCTGAAATAGCTAAAACTAAGGAAGCCATGGAGAAGGCTCAACAAGGTCATAACCTTTCTTCACCTGATGGTGAGACTCCTACTGCTCGTCCCTCTTCGCCCCAAGTTGCTCTCGTTCCTCCCGTGGATGATATTAAGACTATGCCTAAGATGGTGCCTTTTACATTGGAAGAGCCATTAGTAAATAGGGTCCATAGACCTGGATTAGCACCGTTAAAGATTTGTAACTCCTTTTCTACTTAAGGAATAATGCTATTACTAAAGTCAGCAACAAAATCAGCTAATATTTTAGACTTAATTGCAGTCCTAGGCTGATATATTACTTCATGCTCACTTAATTCTATGGCCCAGTTGGCTAATCTTCTTGAAAATTCTTGCTTATGCAAAATATTTCTTAAAGGATATGAAGTCACAACAGTGATTGGATGACATTGAAAATACGACCGTAATTTTTGAGATGCCATTATTAAAGCTAATGCTAACTTCTCTAGTTGTGGATATTTGGTTTCAGCATCTAATAAAGTTTTGCTTACATAATAAATAGGAGATTGTTTACCTTTATCTTCTCTTACTAATACTGCACTTACAGCAATTTCTGAGACGGCTAAGTAGATGTACAATATTTCCCCTTCTTTTGGCTTCGATAGCAACGGAGGTTTTGATAGATAAGCCCATATTCTTGAGGGCCTGTTGACATTCTTCAGTCCATTCGAACTGATTCTGCTTTTTGAGGACTGAAAAGAATTTAAAACCTTTTTCGGAAGACCTAGAAATAAATCTTCCCAAAGATTCTATTCTCCTTGTTAGTCTTTGAACTTCTTTTTTATTCGTTAGTATATCAGGTATTTCTTCTATAGCTTTAATTTGAACGGGATTTACCTCTATTCCTCTGTTTGATACAAGGAAACCTAAAAATATACCTGATTGTACACTGAAAGTGCATTTTTCTGGATTCAACTTCATGTTATACCTGCGTAAAATGTCAAAGGTAACAGATAGGTGCTGGAAATGGTCTTCCGCCCGTGTTGATTTTACTAGCATATCATCAATGTAAACTCCCATAATTTTTCCTAGATGTTCCTGGAACATCTTAGTCACTAGCCTTTGATAGGTGGCTCCAGCATTTTTTAAGCCAAAAGGCATGACCTTATAGCAGTAAGTCCCCCTGTTCGTAATGAAGGAGGTTTTTTCCTCGTATGAGGGATCCATTTTAATCTGATTATAACCATAATATGCATCTAGAAAGCTTAATAATTCATGACCTGCAGTAGCATCAATCATTTGATCTATATGTGGTAATGAGAATGAATCTTTGGGGCATGCTTTATTTAAATCAGTATAATCTACGCATACCCTCCATTTGCCATTCTTTTTTTGTGCCACCACAGTGTTAGCGAACCAGTTAGGGTAAGTTACCTCTCGTATCGAACCAATTTTCAAGAGTTTTTGTACCTCTTCGTCAATCACTTGGTTCTTGAATGGTCCTTGCTTTCTTTTTTTCTGCTTAACAGGTACGAAGGATGGATCTTCATTTAGTTGATGAGTCATCACTTCTTGTGGAATACATGTCATATCTGAGTGGGACCACGCAAAGCAATCTGCGTCAGCCTTTAAATAATCAATTAACGTACCTTTTCGACCGGGGCTCAGCCTCGTGCCTACATACACCTTCCGTCCAGGTTTTTGTTCAAACAATGGAACAACTTCGAGCTCTTCCGTAGTTGTTTTGATGTGTTCGTCTTCTTCCGGTTCTTGAATGACGCCTGGTCTGGGGTCTATATCTATGTGATCTAACGCGTCTTCCGTGGTGACTGGATTCACTTTCTCGTGGGTATCTCTTCTCGTACTTGTCTGGACATTTAATTCTGCCGTACCTATTTGGTCAGTAATTATTCCGTACCTGTTTGGCCGGTGACATCTGTTTGAAAGATTTCTGTATTTTTCGGTTCTTCCGTCTCTTTTTTGTTATAAAGTGCCATGGAATTTATATTTTTGGAGATCTGTTGATCACCTCTAATTTGTTTGATTCCCCATTCTGAGGGGAATTTAATTACCTGGTGTATGGTGGATGGTATTGCTTTCATGTCGTGGATCCAAGGCCTTCCCATAATCACGTTATAAGCCATGCCAGTATCAATGACTTGGAATTTGGTGTTCTTGGTTATTCCCTCGGCGTAGGTGCTAATTTTGATCTCTCCTTTGGTTATCACCGTAGAGTTATCAAACCCTGATATGGCTCACGCCTTTGGGATCACCTGATTTCCCATGAGCATTTCTTCCACGACTCTTAACAAGATGATATTGACTGAACTACCTGGAACAATCAACACTCGTTTAACGTTAGTGTCATGAATGAGTAAGGATATTACCAGAGCATCATTATAGGGAAGCATTAGTCCGCCAAAATCTGCATCGTCAAAGGTTATGTCATCTTCATCTGGATTTTCTCGAATCCGCTTTCCGTGGGTAATTGTGACCTTCGAGGCTAATTTTAAAACTATTCCGTTCACTTCCTTTCCTCCATGTATCACGTTGACGGTTCTTTTTGGAGAAGGAGGCTTCAGGGGCTCCTATCTGTTCTTCATATATGCATATTTACCTTTATCACTAAACAATTCTGTCAAATAGCCTGTTTCAATAAGTGTTCTATTTCACCTTGTAAAAATCTGCAATCTGCAGTCCTGTGCCCATGATTATTATGGAACTCACACCAGAAATATAGGTTTCTTTTATTTGGGTTTGACCGCAGTTCTTTGGGCCATTTAACCTTATCTTCCATATTTCTTAATATTGAAACAAGTTCAGGAGTACTTACATTAAAGGTATGATCCCCAATTCGTGCATTACCTCTATCTCGTTCATCCCGATCCTTTCTGGATCTAGATGCGAATGAGCCTACGTCCCTGCTTGGTGGTCTATAATCTGTCCTAGTATTTTCAAACCTGGGGCGAGTTTCGCGTCCCGATGGTCCTAAGTAAGGATCGTACCTGTTTTTACCTGATCTCTTGTCTGATTCAGATCGCCTGGATCTGGAATGATCTTCGTCTTTCGATCGAGCAATGATATCTTCTTCTATTCGAAGTTTAGTATTGTACCTGTTATATACATCATTCCACGTTGTAGCTGTTTTCTTTGAGTCTCCTCGTGGCTTCTGAGCTTTTGTCGTTTAGATTACTCGCGAATGCCATGGCTTCCCAATTATCATGTACTCTGGGTAATTGCATTCTTTCTCGCTGGAACCTGTCTCCAAATTCACGGAGTAGTTCCGTATTTCCTTGCTTGATTTTAAATATGTCCTCCATTCTTTTCTCGACTTTTTGTGCACCAGAGTGTGCTTTTATGAAAGAATCTGCAAGCTCAGCAAAAGAATCAATAGAATTATCAGGGAGAAGAGAATACCAGGTTAGGGCTCCTTTGATAAGTGTTTCTCCGAATCTTTTGACAAGGATTGATTCAATATCTTTTTTCGTTAAGTCGTTGCCCCTTACTCCGGTGGTAAAAGCAGTCACATGGTCGCGTGGGTCAGTTGTTCCATCGTACTTAGGAACGTCAGGCATTTTAAACTTCTTGGGTATAGGCAAGGGTGTTGCGCTTGGTTTCCAAGGTTGTTGAGAGTATCTATCAACATCAATACCCTTGATAACAGGTGGTACTCCAGGAATTTGCTCGATTCGATCATTTTGTTCCTTCATCTGTTTCTGCATGGTTAGCAGTAAATTTTGTAATTCAGAATTATTAGTTATACCTGGTCTCGCTTCGAGAGATTCGTTAGGAGTGTCACCCCTTGCTGAGTTCGCCAACCCAGGTGAGGATTTTCCATGGTGACAGTATTGTTTGGAGGTAGTGTTAGCGATGCAGGTGGTGTCGCCGGTAGTCCCCTTGCAAATTCTTGCAAAGCTTGTCCCACGTACTCTGCAATCATTTGCTTTATTCGATCTTGTTCTACCCTTTGTTCATTGTTATTGCAATTGTTATCAGCTCTTTCCGGGGATGGTTACCTTGAACCACGTGGGGTTCCTTGAGGTGATGGAACTGGGGTTCCATTCCTCTGCTGGTTGTTGTCGTTGGAGTTCGACATAGTTTAGAGGATATCAAATGAAAAGCAAATTAAGATTATCAGTTTCCCGGTAACGGAACCAATTTGTTTAACCAAAAAATTAGATCCTTTGACCAAAGGTATTTTTAGGATGAACGCGGGTTATTGATAATCAAGGAAATGTGATTAAATAAAGAAGAATAAGTAAAAAAAGCAATAGTATGATGCTCAGAAAGTAAAATGTATTATATTCAAAGTCTTGCCTCCCCTTTACAAGTTACATTCCCCTCCTTTATATAGGGGGTTTCTTAATATAATACTCTACTTCTTGCAATGATCGTCCATTAATGACTATTTATTACATTAATGAGGCGTTATAAAGGATAACTGTAACTGTTGTCTGAAGGTTACATAACGTATGAATCATTAATTGAGGATTCCTGAATCTGCCCGTAGCTCTGTCTGGATTCATTCTAACCGTGTCTCTTTCCTTTCTCAATCAGGTTGAGTTGCCCGTGGCTGATTACCTCGTAGGTTTATTGATGCGCGACTCTTTGTTCCGTACCTCTTTATAGAATTATATCCAGCTGTCGCATTTTCCTTTGTCCACGTAGCTGGCGGAGTTGTCATGATTCACCTTATGTGTGAAATGTATTTTTACCAATACAGACGATCCTTAACAAAAGCTTACCGCAAGATATCCTAGTATGAAACCACATCACTGTAAGGTCCATAAGATGTTGTATTCCCTCTAAGCACCCAAAAACAAATCATCGATGCGCGACAATGGATACTTGTTCTTAATAGTTACCTTGTTCAACTGGCGGTAATCAATACACATCCGCATAGACCCATCTTTCTTCTTTACAAATAGAACTGGAGCACCCCACGACGATACACTCGGTCTGATAAACCCCTTAGCCAACAACTCCGCAAGCTGCTCCTTCAACTCCTTCGTAGCCCTACGGTATGGGGGAATAAAAATAGGCTAAGTGCCTGGAGCTACATCAACACAAAAATTGATATCTCGATCCGGAGGCATGCCCGGAAGGTCTGAAGCAAGGACATCCGCAAAATCTCAAACAACTGGCCCTGAATCAATCGTCGGAAACTCGACGGTGGTGTCCCGCACATAAGCAAGATACGCCGAACAACCCTTCTCGACCATATGTCGAGCCTTCAGGAAGGAAATAAATCTACTGGCTGCACTAACTGAGGAACCTCTCCATTCTAGCCTAGGCAACTCGGGCATGGCCAAAGTAACCGTCTTGGCATGGCAGTCCAAGATGGCATGATGAGGAGATAGCCAATCCATACCCAGGATAATCTCAAAATCAACCATGTCGAGCAATATAATGTCCGCTCTAGTCTCGAACCCATAAAAGGTGATCACACAAGACTGATAGACCCGGTCTACCACCACAGAATCACCCATGGGAGTGGATACATACATAGGAGAAGCCAAGGACTCACGAGGAACACCCAGAAAACAAGCAAATAAGGTTGACACCTATGAATAAGTAGATTCTGGATCAAATAGCATTGATGCCTCCCTACCACATACTAAAATAGTACATGTGATCACGGCGTCTGAGGCTACTGCAGCTGCTCGGGCCGGAATAGCATAGAATCTGGCAGGAGTACCTAAAGACTAACCTCCACTAGACTGAATAGGAGCTAGCTGAGCTCCCCCTGACTGGCCTCCACCTCTAGGACGACCTCTACCAGCCTGCCCTCCACCTCTGGGTGGACGGGGCGCCGGTGCTGAGTATGTGGGCTGGTAACTCTGCTGAACAGCCTTGCGCCGAAGTCTGGGACAAGTCCTCGTCATGTGGCCTGAATCCCCACACTCATAGCATCTCACTGGAGGCATGGCATGCTGCCCTAAAGAAGAAGAACCCTGAATAGCTGGGGGACGGTGAGAAACCTTTGGCATAGCACTGAAGTAGGGACTGGGAGAATCCTGATGACCTGAATACCCGCTGGAAGGACCCTTAATGGTTGGTGGGCGGTAAGAACTCTCCAGCATGACACTTAAGTAAGGCCTCACTGGAGCACCACGGGGAGGTGGTGGAGGAGCTGAATATAGAGGCCTACTAGGCTGGCCTCTGCTGAACTGACCCCTACCCCTACCCCTGCCTGGGGCGCCTCAGAAATCTCTAGAAAATCTGACTCTCTTGTCCGGCTGACCCTGCTCTCTACCCCTTGATCGGTAACCCTCAATCCGGCGAGCTATCTCGACCACAAGCTGATAAGGAGTACCCATCTCCACCTCTCGGGCCATGTTGGCCCTAATACCCGAGTGCAACCCAGCTACGAATCTCCGCACTCTCTCAACCTCTGTAGGAAGAATCATGAGGGCATGACGAGACAACTGCCCCTACTCCAGCTGCTCAAACTGATACCGCAGCGCTTCCCTCTCGGAGGGTGGAATATACCTGTCCAGGAACAGTTGAGTGAACTGCTCCCATGAGAGAGGAAGGGAACCTGGTGGCCTACCCAGGATGAATGATTGCCACCATCTGCGGGCCCTGCCCTCTAGCTGAAAAGTAGTGAAATCAACTCCGTAGGACTCCAAAATCCTCATGTTGTGCAGTCTGTTCCTGCACCTATCAATGAAGTCCTGGGCATCCTCGCCCCTCTCACCTCCGAACACAGGAGGGTGCAATCGAGTCCATATATAAAGTAACTTCTGCGGATCGGCGTTCGCGGCTGGTCTAAGCTCAGGTGCTATTGCTGGCTGTGCTCCACCCGCGGGCAGAGTACCCAGAGTCTGATATACTGCCGCTGCATGACCTGCGGCCTGGGTGGTAGGGGTCTGAACTCCCCCTCCCGCCTGAGATGTAGCAGGATCCGCTGGAAATAAACCAGCCTGGGTCATAGTATCCATGAACCGCATCATACGGCCCATGACCTCCTGGAAGCCTGGTGCAGTCATGAAATCCATCAGAGCTGGATCTGTTGGGGGCACCTCACCCTGCTCCTCAGGGATAGGATCCTCTAGGGGTGCTAATGGAGTAACTCTGGGACGCCCCCGTCCCCTACCTCGGGTCAGTGCCCTCCCTCGGCCTCTGCCACGGCCTCGGATAACGGGGGTAGCGGCATCTCCTGGGCATGGAATATCAGCTGCACGAGTCCTCACCATCTGTGAGAGAGTAGAAGAATGAGATTTAGTAAGACCATCGAATGCACGATAGAATAAGAATAAAGAGAGATTTTCCTAACACCCTGCAGCCTCCCGAAGATAAATACAAACGTCTCCGTATCGATCTGCAAGCCTCTACTAGGTTTGCCTGTGACGTGTGAGACCTACGTGAACCTACAGCTATGATACCATGTTGTCACGACCCAAATTCCTATTCAGGGCGTGATGGCGCGCAACACCGGAGTCAGGCAAGCCAACACTAGTTGTTAACGAAATTTCTTAAATTAAATGAGATGTTCAAATACTTACCCAGTTTTAGTTTAAGAAGTCCTTTAATAAAAGTGAGGAAAGTGAAGCAAGTTGATTTAAAGTAACTCAAAAAATCATTTGCCGGCATAAACAGAGTAGCAAAATACTAGCGAATCAACTACGTGTGCCAAGACCTAGTGTCACAAGTCCACAGGCGACTAGCGGAATATACAAAATAAACAAAATAAATGTACAATTGTCTGGAAGGATAGACAAAATATCCAGCAATAATGGAAACTCCAAAGTGCTGCCGAGGAACGCCAGGAATAAGCAGCTCACCGTGTAGTCTACTCCAAACGGATCTCTCAGGAACGCGCTCCGGTATGATAACCAGATGCACCAGCCTCAGGACCTGTACAATTAAGTACAGAAGCGTAGCATGAGTACATATAAACAAATATGTACCCAGTGAGTATCCCGTCTAAACTCGATGAATTAGTGACGAGAGGTAGACGTATTACTCACTAGGCTCGATATCGATAATATGATTTAATGAATCTAGACAGAAATAACATTTATGGAAAGCAAGTAGACATAGAGCATTAGTATATAAAGATAACGATCTACGTGCAAGGGCCAACTAACAATATTTAATTAAAAAAATCACAAGTTTCTTTCCCCACAGAACAATTAAATTGGTAAGAATAATAATAAGACTCTCAATCAAGCACATAGCATATAATATGCCGAGGCGTACGGCCGAAGCGACGCAAAAATTTAAATGTGCACTGCCGAGGGTCGAGCGGCACGAACCATAGATGCATCTATTACCCCGCTCGCGAATCGATCATGCGATGCGGTTGACATAAATATAAGGCTACCCCGCTCACGAATTATACATGCGACACGGGTGCTCGTAGACATACACAGAATTATCAGGAAATTCAGGAATTTGTCATGGATTATTCTTAAATTAAAACATTTAGGCACTTAAACTTACACATAGCTTCCGAAATTCTCATGTCAATTTCAAGGATAATAAGCAACCAGGAACACATGTAAAGATACAGGTAAGGCACATAAAGGCATGCTTGTGAAATCCTAAGTTCTACCCGACACAACAGAGTAGTAGCTACGTACGGACTCTCGTCACTTTGCGCGTACGTAGCCCCCGCAAATAAGGACAATTCAATCGTTACATTTACCTATGGGGACAATTCCCTCATACAAGGTTGGAAAGGAGACTCACATCACGTAGAATCTACTTCCCGGTCAAGAACGCGCCCGAAACTCCAAACTTTACACCCGAGGACTCGAAACTAGTCAAATGGTATATAAATATGTCAATGCATGCTCAAAGTATGGAAATTCTCCTACTTATTTAGAAAATTCACTATTCTTGAAGAAATCCCAAAATACACCCCCGGGCCCACATGCTCGGATTCCGGAAGTTTTCGAGGATAACACTCACCCATATCCTAAGGATCAATAATATATAATTTTGGTATGATTTCATGGTAGAAAAGTGGTGAAATTCTCTAAATTTCATCAAACCTAGGTCTTCACTCTAACCCCTCTGATTTCCACTAATTAGATGTTATTATACCTACGTTTTGATGTAATAAACCAACATTTAAATGGAAATTACTTACCTCTTAGTAGCTAGGCCGAATACCCTCTTGAAAGCTCTCAAAATCGTCAATGAAGGAGAAGAAATGGTGAAAAATGACCAAATCCCGTATTAAATGAGATCACTGCCTCCAGTGATCTCGCACCTGCGGCTCGAGGACCGCACCTGCGGTCTCGCACCAGCGACCAAATGGTCGCACCTGCGGAACTGGCCAAGGAGGCCTTTGGCCGCACCTGCGGGTCCGCACCGGTGGGTCCGCACCTGCGGGAGAAGGCCTGCACCTGCGGTTTTGGGCCAACTCCCCTGGGGTCGCACCTGCGATGGCTTGACCGCAGGGGCGGTATCGCACCTGCGATCTGGGCAACCGCACCTGCGGTCACACCAAATCTGGTGCACCAGCAGCTGAAGCTGCTGGTTATTAGCCTCGATGGGGTGTCCGGGAGGCACCTGGGCCACCCGAGCCCCCGCTTAATTATACCAACAAGTCCTAAATCGTATTGCGGACTCGCTCGAGCCTTCGGAACACCCAAAACAACGCTAGAACTCAAAATCACCCCTCGGAATTCCGTTCGGACCTCGATAACATAAAATCGTGTTCCAAACCAAATTTAAAACGTAAGGAAACTCTATTTCACTATTTGGCGTCGACATGCTCCCGGGTCATCCAAAACCTATTCTGGACATACGTATAAGTCCGAAATCATCATACGAAGCTACCGGAATCGTCGAAACTCGATTCCGAGGTCGTTTACTCAAAATGTTGACCGAAGTCAAACTTGACTTCAAAAGCCAACCTTAAGGAACCGAGTGTTCTTATACTATTCTAAACACCTCCAAATCCCGATCACCCGTCCCCGAAAGTCACAAATCACAATAAGCCGCTACGAGAAGTCTTATTTAAGGGAACAGGGTCCGAATACGCAAAACGACCGGTCGGGTCGTTACAGGTTTTATGTGTATTATAATGCAAATAGAAAGGTACCTAACCCGTTTGTTGTGCCGTTTATGAGATCCAGATTAATACAATGAGATGGGTTGTTGAGGATCTTCATAAGCTCATTCTCAACACTGGTGTATTTCTTTGTTGAGTATATGCATGACTCTTTGGAATATGACTCCAACACCCATTGGTGATGCAAAACCATACAACTTTAAGGATTTGAAAGGTATGACCGACAACTTTCACCTGTGCTCCGCCTTTAAAGATATCAGGCACGGGACACTGTTCAAACACAGTGGAAATGAAGCCTTAATTATCAAAACATGGGATTTCTTTTGGCCAAGTAAAAATAGATATGCTGACCATCCAACTAGATTTTGTGTATGTTAAGCGCATATCTGGTTTTGTTGGATATATCCAATTTCTCTTTAATTTTGGGTTTTAACATTTTTCTAGAAGTCATTTAGTTTTTTTTTTTTTTTTTGCAGAATGAGCTTGTAATACTAACCTATGAAAACCGGCATCCATGTTTGATGAAGTTAAATGGGTTCTGCTTTCAATATAAACTTGCAGATGTTTATGATGAAAAAAAACTAACTACATATTTGTCGGACGTGCTTCATTCTGGTATTAATTTGAGCTGCTTAGTGAAATCTTCACCTGCTATAGTTTGATGGCTACTAAATGTACTAGTTTTGTGAGCTTTAATTTTGACTTAAAATTTGTTCCTTGGGTAGGCAAAAACTTTGGATGGGATGATAGAATGAAGGTAGCAACTCAACTTGCAAGCCTCTTCACTTGGTTGCATGAGAGGCGATTTGCATTTGGTGGTATGAAGCCTTCTAGCATAATAATTGACAAGGTAACAACTAAACAAAGGCGAATCCACGATTTTAAGTTTGGATTACTACAGTGACGTCAAGTTAATATATAATAAGAACTGTGTTTACTGCCAAATATTTACAGATGTTTAGTTAATTTCTTCAGAAAAATACAGATTTGAGAAGAAGTTATTGGGTTTACGTGAATCCATAATTTGTAAGCTAGGTCCACCCCTTAAGCTGAACCCCAAAGAAGTCCTTGTTGACGTTTTACAAGTTACTGTTTAATTGACTTGCAGGCAGTGGTGTAGGTAGGTTGGAGGCAAAGAGGTTCAATTGAATCCTCTCTATGGGTAAATTATACTTCAAAGTAGGTTAAAATGTAAGTTTCCTGTATAATGATATAAATTGTTACTTCCCTTGGCATTAGAACAGCTTATGTTGCGCCACGGGGGGTTTAAAAATTGTTTTAGGTTGCAAGATCAAATCATAGGTGTGACTTTCTAGTACTTTTTAAATCCCCTTATATGTAATCCTGGCACTATCACTATTCGCAGGACTTCAACATCAAAGTATTGGACTTTGGTTCCCTGGTTCGTGTGAGGGAGGAGGATGACAGAGTTAGCATTCCTTATCTGGTTCTCCCTGATGCTCCTAAGGCTTATCAGGGTACTCGAACTTTAAAATCTGATGTTTACGTATTTGGTGTTCTGCTTGTGGGGTTGATTGCCAATAAAGAAAACGTCTACACACCATATTATCGTTGGATTTTGAATATGCTCGAACGTGGTAAAAGAGCGATAGTGGATAAATCACTTCTGCGACGTGATTATGATGGTGAGCTCGCTTGTAGAATCACAAAATTAGCAGCAGAATGCCTGGATGAGGATCCAAATGCACGACCAGATATGAAGGATGTCTCTGTGAACTTGTCCAATTTGGTAAGGAGGCAACTTGAATTAAGGAAGAACGAAATTAATTGCTTTGTTAAGCTTGAGACTCTATATGCTCAAACAGTTGCTTAATGTAAATCATTTAGTTGACTATCTGGACATGTTTAGCGGATTACATGTACTAAGGTTGTAAGGTGGTCCTTATTTGTTAGATAGAAACTTAACAAAAGCGTGATATTTTTCAAATTAAAGAGGTATATGGGACTAGTACTAGCAAAGTGGAACGACAAAACAGGTATTCATCCAACCTGCACAATTAAATACAGCTTTGTAACTGATTTTTCTGAAACGGGTCAAGAGTGGATTATTTGGGTCACTGCATACATCAGGATTTGTTTTTTCTATTTTGTTGTGTTGAACATTATACATGATGAAGGTCATTTAGCCTTGCACTGGTCTTTATTTATGGCTTTGAGTTGGATTTTATGCCCACTAGTTTCAATATTGGGGTACTTTGTTGATTTCTGCTAGCTAGAGGTTAATGATTTTATGTTTTAGTTAAAAACTTTTGGAGCAGAAATGGACTCATCAAGTGCTTGTTAATGTCCTTGTTCCTGTACATTGGATTTGTTGTTGCCTTTAGTACCTGGACCTATTAGTACTTCTCTTACTGTTCTTTTTTGATGCAGATATCCAATATTGCATGTGGACAACGTCAAGTTAAGCATCAGTCAGACAATATTTGCAATATCTTGGAGTATATCTCATCTTAACATTAGCAGTTGGTCTTGTTTAAGAGCCTGCAACGCTGGAACTGATATCTTCATCCAAACAATATCATCCAAGCATTTTCTGTGCAGAGATTTCACTTCGTTTGTATGTTTATGGTTAAGTGCTTATTTTATTCGTATGATTGTCAGTTTTTGTTACTTATTGACGGTGAAACAGAGAAGTAATAGTTTTGCATGTGTTTAGCCCCTTAAATGGTGTACAGTAGTATGTAATTTGACTAATATAATGTGTTGTGCTTGTCTATGTGAACTACTACTAAGAACGATAATAAACAAATCAAGGGCAAAAAAAATGGTTAAGATTTGACAAACCAAGACAGAATACTTGGAGTGCAAACAGCGAGACTCATGGTACAGACGTAGAGGTTAAGCTTGATGCTCAAGTTATCCCCAAGAGAGCGAGTTTTAAGTATCTCGGTTCTATTATCCAGGGTAACAGAGAGATTGACGAAGATGTCACACATCGCATCGGAGTAGGGTGGATGAAGTGGAGGCTCGCTTCCGGTGTTCTATGTGACAAGAATGTGCCGTTAAGACTTAAGGGTAAGTTTTATCGAGTGGTGGTTCGACCCGCTATGTTGTATGGGGCTGAGTGTTGGCCAGTCAAGAACTCCCACGTGCAGAAGATGAGAGTAGAAGAGATGAGGATGTTGAGATGGATGTGTGGGTGTACCAGGCGAGATAGGATTAAAAATGAAGCTATCCGGGACAGAGTGGGTGTAGCCTCCGTGGAGGACAAGATGCGGGAGTCGCGGTTGAGATGGTTCGGACATGTTAGGAGAAGAAGTATTGATGCCCCTGTCAGGAGGTGTGAGAGGTTGGTCATGGAGAGTTTGAGAAGGCGTCGAGGCAGGCCTAAGAAGTACTAGGGAGAAGTGATTAGGCAGGACATGGCGTTGCTTCATCTCACTGAGGACATGACACTGGATAGGAGGGTGTGGAGGTGGAGGATTAAGGTAGAAGGCTATAAGTAGTTTATAGTGTTCACCGATAGGCTTAGTAGCATGCATTTCCCTTCATATTCTTAGATTTGTTTTACTGCGGTATGTGGTTTTGTTCGCCTCAAGTATTGTATTCCATGTTGCTATTATTGGATATTATTTATCCTTTATTACGGTATGTGGTTTTTCTTTCTTCATCTTTCTTATTCCTTGCTTCCCTCTTCTTCTTCCTGCCCTGCCTGAGCCGAGGGTCTATTGGGAACAACCTCTCTACCTGCATTAGGTAGGGGTAAGGTCTGCGTACAAACTACCCTCCCCAGACCCGACATGTTGGGATCAAACTAGGTTTGTTGTTGTTATTGTTGTAATCCCTCTGGATTTTACGCGGACTTCAAAGCTCCAAATACCTCAAATTATCTATGTAACATCTAAATCACTCGGAACCGCTCCTATAAAGCATAAAATACATAGTTAGTGCAAAACACGCGAAAGAAAGATCAAAACAATTAAAGTGCAGTGAATTATAGTGAAATAAGAGGCTAAAACATGTAATTATAGCCTTCCATCAACACCTCGCTCTTAAACCATTGGTCGTCCTAGAGCAATCAAACTACACTTCATGTAGACACGACCTTATAAAATAACTCTCCTAACTCATCACACCAAAATATTTAAAATAAACTAAGAACTCTTACGTAACATCCTCACCTCAATATTTGACTCAAAAGTACCACGCATTTTTCACAACCCATTCACTTACTCTAACACAAAAGTCAATGACATTACCTTTCCTTCATGAATGAATTGCCCCCACGCAACAATAGAGAGTAGTTCCACAAGCAATAAAGTTTAAGAACAGTTAGGAACTCAAGATAGAAAGAATTCACTCACTCTAAAAAAATAACATTCATATGCCATAAAAGACGTACCATAAGCTTGCTTGTTGTGTACTACTCTACTAATTGAGCTCATTCAATCAAGGATCATGTAGGACTTTAATTGGTTGTAATGTAAGCTACAGAGCGGGTAAGATATATTTAGATATAAGAGTGACTACACCACCCTAAGCACTCTAATACATACATTTCATTGTTCAAAATCCCACACTAATGTCAAACCATAACTTCACCCTTAAATCAACATATATCAACTCCCACTTCTTTAAGCACAATTACATTAAGAGTTACCACTATCAAGGAATATTTATCAGAATCATACAATTTTTTTTTCTTTGTTTTACAATTCAAGTTGTTCTTATTTTTTAAAAATAATTCACCTTTCTCCTTATTTATTAGTTCCACTAAAAATCCAACCCAATCACCCCACATTTCAACTTTTGTAAAGTTCATATCAAATTCAAGTGCTCACGAGAGGTGAAAAAATTCAAATAGATGGTCATTTCAAACAAATGGGTAAGGCTTGTAATGTGGTTGCCAACAAAACATGACTACAGGATCAACGGGGTTACTACGATACATAACAATTAGGTGGGTAAAATCATATTACTGGCTCCACAAAGAAATACCTATATCACTTCCAAGAGTAAATAAAACTATTATTTCTCTTTGTAAACACACAGGGTAAGTTATAGACATCAAATGCAATGCACATAATAACACACAACCTCACACACACATGGAATATAACTCATTCAAGATTGGACTATCACGACACGCTAGTCAAAGCAGTTAGCAAAGTTAAGATCATACGTTTAAGGTACTTATGCAAGAGTAAAAAACTGAGCCTAAACGTCACAACTAAAGCACTCACTATTCTCAAGGTATAACATAGTCAAGAGATATATCATTCCATTCAAATCATAGCACAAGGTTCCTACTCCTAAAAAAATAAAAAATAATTATACCTGGTTCAAACAAAACCCTTGCAAAAGAACCGCGGTACAAAAAAACTAAGGGGGAATTAATACACTACCTAACAAGAGAAAATCTTTTTGTCTTTTTCCTTTTGACTTTAGTCCCTCAAGAAACTTGTGGATTGATATCAATCGTTGGGAAAAATAAAAAAATTATTATTTTTATGTTTTTTTTTTTCATTTTTTCTCTAACTGCAAAAAGCAAAAGCAAACAAAAACTAATATACATATAACATACCAATATCCCGCACCCCACACTTTAAGTTTTGGCATGTCCCCATGACACACAATTAAAAATCATAAGGTAAAGCAAACTTCCATGAATATCTAGTCGGGGTCTGAGTCGAAGTCGAGCTCTTTTCCTCTAGCCCGAACTAATGCGCACATCCATGCAGAAAACTTATTCTCAGCCTTTTTGAGGTACACCCCACACTTATCTTTCTCACTCGTTGGAGCCTTCTCTTTCGAACTCTTCACCTTCCACTCAACACTTGCAGTTGGCTTCTCCTTTTTATACCTTGTTTCTACATTCATTTCAAAAGTCATTGTCTCCTCACCCTCTCTAAGCATGAGTTTTCTCTCATGTATATCTAACATTTCTCTACCCGTTGCTAAGAATGGTATTACTAGGATGATGGGGACCTCCTTGTCTCTTCAATATTCACCACTATAAAATCTACAGGAAATACGAACTTATCCACCTAAACTATGGCATCTTCAACTATCCCCTCGAGTATTGTAGTCGTTTGGCGCGCCAGCTACAAAGAGATTGGTGCTGACCTTATCTCTCCAATATCATTCTCCAGTTTCCTATAAATAGATAGAGGCATTAGATTAATTGAGGCACCAGAATCACATAAAAGACTTATCAAAATTAATAGTGCCTAAAGAGCAAGGTATAGTAAAACTCCTTAGATCTTTTCACTTTTGTTGGGAGTTTGTTTTTCAACATTGCATTGTAATGCTCTGTGAGCTTGACCACTAAGGTCTCCTCTATCTTCCTCTCTTTGTCAGGATCTCCTTCAAGAATTTGGCATAAGGTGGCATTTGTGAGAGCTCTTCTGTGAATGGTAAGTTTACATTAACCTATTTCAGCACATCCATAAATCTCTCAAACTACTTATCCAACTTTTCTCTATAATCTTTTGGGGAAAAGGGTAGATCATGCATATGCTCGCTCTCATTAGATTCCTCCATTATCAAAGTTTCTTCCTTGTTCTTTTTGTCAACTCCCTTATTGCCTTTCTTCTTCTTATCAACATCACTTTCCAGCTTCTCCCCACTTTCTTTTGTAAGTACCACCTCTTTTTGGACCGGGGTAGGATCTTTTAGCACGTTCCCTCTCCTCAAGGTCATAGAATTCACTATTTTGTTGGGATTTCTTTCAGTAACAGCTGGCAGAGTACCTGGGATTCTCTTAGACAATATAGTTTCAATTTTCCCAACCTGTCTCTCCAAGTTTCGAAAACTAGTGCCAAGTTCTTTGATGGCTGCTCCATTAGGTCTAGTCTCTCATCAGTTTTCACAATAAAGGCCTTCATAATATCTTCTAGACCCTGATGATTGGACTGTTAAGGCTGGAATTGTTACCTTTTCTGATTTTGGAAAACTGGAGCTCCTTTTCCCTGAGGTCTGGAGTTGTTTTTCTGCCATGCATTTGCAGTACCCCCAGATGAACTCCAAGAAAAAATAGGGTGTCTCTGACCCATTGTATTAAAGTTTTAATTCCCCACCACATTCACTACCTCACTTGAGGCCTGGCACTCATGAGTAGGGTGTCCTTTCCACTTATATAACAAGCTGCATGAGGCTCACTTTGTACTGTAGTTAAGGTCAACTTCCGTATTTCTTTGGCCATGGTATTAAGTTGTACCTACAAAGATGTGTTAGCATCAAACTGGTGAACACCTGTCATTCGTCTTCTTTTAGCATTCTCAGAGGGTCACTGATTTGCATATTCAAACAACTCGTCAAGAATTGTAACTATCTCCTCTGGAGTCTTCTTCATTAACCGGGCCTCCAACTGCATTGCTCAATGTTCTACGTGAGGCCGGTGTCAATCCATCCCAAAAGTCCTGGAGTTGCATCCACTATGTTGCCACTTTCTAACAATCTCCTTAAACCTCTCCCATGCTTCAAAAATAGTTTCCGTATGATTTTGGTAGAAGTTATGGATTTCTCTTATAAACTTTCCCGTTCAAGTTGAGGAGAAATATTTATCAAGAAATTTTCTGGTCATCTCCTCCCATGTTCTAATTGATCCCTGGGGCAAGATTCGAAGCCACTTCTTTGCATCATCTTTGAGTGTGAAGGGGAATGACCTTAAGTAAACTTCATCTCGTGACACACAATTGTATTGAAAGGTGTCCATGATCTCCTCGAAGTCCATTAGATGGTTGTTTGGATCTTCTTTTATCTTTCCTATGAAGACACAACAGTTTTGAAAGGTTTGGAGCAACCCTTGCTTCAACTCGAAATTATAAGTTGCAGCTTCAGGTGGTCTAATACTTGATAATCCTTGGTTGTAGACCGGTCTAGCATAATCACCAAATGGTCTCCCAGCACCGGGAGCTATGTTTCTGAACTAGGCCGCAACTAAGGGATTATTTTGAGCAATTCTCCTAGCCCTCTCCTTTTAATATATAATTTGTGCATCTCTGATCGCTGCTTCCTCAACATCCCGTGCAGATTTTTCTCATTGTTGGGTTGCCTGTCGTGCAGCCAAATCTACATTATCATAATCTCCATCCATAGTTTCTTTTGTTGAGGATTTCTCAACCTTCTCTATATTCTCAAGGAAATTTCTTTCCTTTCTCAGCTGTCGCAATTGTTTTTCTATCTCTGGGTCATATGGTAGCAATTCTTTCCCAAAGGATCCAGTCATGCACCACTCTTACCTGTAATGCGCACAGTTAAAGAACACCAACCATAAAAAGATAAAGATAAAATTCTTAAATAAGAACTACATACTACTTCAAACACAATTGACTGCAAATCCCCGGCAACATCGCCAAACTTGACAAGTTCAAAAAACACACACTTAAATAGGCTCGCTAGTCGAATATAGTATAATATAATATTGTATCCACGGGGATTGGAGTTAAACAGTATCTCCATAGTTTGTAGCTTCATTTCTATCCAAGATGATCAATAGTTAAGCATTATGTGATTAAAAACTATAATTAACTAAGAATCTACGGTTATTGACTAATGAAAATCGAACAAGAAGCAAGCAAAAAGGTTATCAGTGGGAGAAAATAGGGTTTTGACAGGATAGGTGCAAGATAATTTTCTGGATTTAACTCTCGTTAATTCACTTCTAATGTTCAAGTGATTCCCTCGAATTCATTCAATTATTAGTTCAAACGTTTAGTAGTAACTCCTCTCTCGATTAAGTATCAACCTCATAAGATGAACCCAGCTCACGTACCGCTTTAATGGGCGACCAACCCAACCCTTGGAACATACTACAGCCCCAGGTGGCGAAGAGCTGACATCGAGGTGCCAAACCAACCTCATAAGATGAACTAAATTAAGCTCCGTGAAGATATGCAAGAATGCATAGTGGATTGGTCTTTAGAAGAACCTCTCTCGATAATGATCCCAACTAAGTTTAATCAACAATTCAACTATCCTCATTCAATTACTAATATCAATTCAACCAACAAAATAGAATGCAAGGATATCACAAGTTATTCCTCTCTCGGTTACATGATCAAGTGAGTATAAATGCAACAATTAAAACATCCAAAATGATTCAATACATAAACTAGAGTTATAATCCACAAACAAATTTCAAAAAGCCAAATCCATCAAACCCTAAAGAGAACTACTCCATAGATATGGAGCAATTCATCACAAATATGTCTAAGTAAAGATAAACATAAAACGATCAAAACTCGTATCTTGAGTGAGGATTGAACGATGAATTTCTTGTGCTTTTGCTTCTCCAACTCCTCCTTAGCCTCCGTAGGCTTAGATGTTTCAAAAGTCCATAAAATAATGTTTTTATATACCAAGTAGGGTCGGGCCCAAACGAAAACATATTTTTCCTACGCGAAATGAGACAATTACTCTGTAAATATTGTACAGGCGCGCCGCATGGGGCAACACGCCTAGCGGCGCAGCAGTGAGAATTTCAGAGAGCTCAACAATTCACAAGCAATAGGATTTGTACTGCTGCATCACACTATTCGTCGCATCAGTATAAATTCTTAGAGTGCGGATTTTTTCTTGATTTTTGATATCAAGATGTGGTCCTCCGAACACGATCCCAACTTATTTCCTTGGGCTTTTACTCAGACTTTAAAGCTCGAAATACCTTGAATTAGCTCTGTAATATCTACATAACTCGGAATCGCTCCAACAAGGCATAAAATACATAATTAGTGCAAACACTAGCGATTAAAGATAAAACACTAAAGTGCAGTGAATTAGAGTGAAATAAGCGACTAAAACATGTACTTATAGGCTACCATCACTGGTGCACGTGTAGCTTCAAATCGATACAGCTTAGCCCAATGTGGGTACTGGCACACGCGTCACTTCAATATCAATATAACTGTTGGGACGTGCAACGTGATCCATATATCCATATCAATATGGATCTATGGCCCAAATCAATAAACAATCCCCTCAAGTCCCAATATGCAGACCTTTCACAGAAACATAATCCAATTATATAACACGAAATAACATAATATGTCTCCAAAAATGGTTCAAACCGTATCACGTACAAGGACACAATAACATATGAGAAAACATATCAAAATTGTTCAAAGACCGAGATATAACATGAAGATGCAGCTATCATGACTATACAATATGACTACAGTTAAGGCAAATAGCTCAACATGGTGAAAATAGCATATCATGTCTCAAATAATTGAACATGTAACCTAGGCATGATTTCTAACATGACTAATATCTCACATAGTCACATAAATGGAGAAAATATGATATCAAAGAAGCATGGTCCCAAACAAGACATATAATAGCCTAAGAACTACCCATATCATAAATAGCTCGGTACACGCATCCTCGCCCGTCACCTAGTACGTGCATCACCTCCAACACATCTCAATTATCATAGTTCTGAAGGATATTTACCCTCAAATCCAAGTTTAGATATGTTATTTACCTCGAACAAGACAAATTCAATACCGAGCAAGCCAAACAATAATATAAGCGTCATCCTACACAAACCGACCTTTGAACGCCTCGAAAATAGCGAAAGCAACTCAAAAACATTAAATAATACCAAAGGAAACCAACGGAAATGATAAAGGTCTAATATTTAATCAAAACGCATAGTCAATGCAAAACGTCAACCCAAACTCGCACCTCGGAACTTGATAAAACTTACAAATTCCGACAACTCATTCAATTATGAGGCTAGCCATACTAATTTCACTCAAATCCGACACCGAATTGATGTTCAAAAATCAATAATTCACTTTCGGAAAATTTAGTAAAGAAAAACCCCAATTTCTTCTCTTCAAATCCTAAATTTAGGTGTAATAATCAATGAAAAAATAAAATATATAATCAAAACAAAGCTAAAATTACTTATCCTCAAGAATTGGGTATTTACCTCCTCCAAAATTGCCTTACATGTGCTCCAAAAATTCAAAAATGAATAAAATGAATACGAAATCCCAAAATTTGATATTTTAACGCACCGTCAGTGGTCCTTATTCGTGATCCGCGATCACCAACCTCATGTTCGTGATTCCAAAACTTTCCAGCACAGTTTTTACCCTTTGCCATCGTGACCTTTTTCCCGAGATCGCGATTTTAAGTGGTTTGAATAGAAATTTGAGCGAAATTCAAAGTACACAAGATGAACATGTAAGAAGATGATATGTGTGTCTTGTTGTGTATCTCTGTGTATATTTTATGTATTACTTGTGTATCAAATATGTATCTCTTGTGTATCTCATGTATATCCATGTATTCTGCATGTGACATGTTTGGTTCATATGTCGTAGAGAAATTTTTAAACATGATTTTAACTACGAATTTTGACTCAGAACTAGTTCAAATTACCTCCAATCTTGCTCAAACTTTCTATGTTGACTCATCTATATAACATTGAAAAAGGTCCCATTTTGCCTAGGTTTTTAGAATTTTGTATATTTTTATCTTTGTGTTTCATCTTTGCTATAACATCCATAAAATTTCTTTTTCGTCTTGTATCTAATGTTGTTGATCAGGCTTAAAAAATGGACAGAGATATTTGCGTGTAATTCTCGGAGAGAAAGAATCCTTATTTACCTAGGTTCTTAATTTTTATATGCGCTTGGCTAGTTTTGGTAAGTGTGTGATTAATGTCTAGAGGTTGGTATGTTTGGACTTATTTTGGACATTTTCTAAGATTCCCTCAATTCTATAAGGGCAAAGATCATTTTTAGCCCACGACCAAAACTATTCATATTCGGTAGCCGCAAAAGTATACAAAAATTTGTAAATTGTTATATATAACATAAAGAAAAACAAAAAATATATAGAAAATATATATTTTTCGGCTACTATTTTCAAAACGGAGGTACAATGTCATTTTCCCATTCTATAATTCTAGTTTTTTCTCTTAAAAGTTAACCTTCTTATCTCTTTCAACCCATTAGGCCCTATATCTCTAGTTTGGGCTTACTATTCAACTCGAGTCTACTTGTTTTTGTTGCAAATTGGATTCAAAAATTAAGCCCGTCAAAAAATACAAAGATAAAAACAAAAAGAAATTACTTGCCTCATCTTATATCCACTGACATTATAAATGATTTTTTTACAAATTTGTACATAACCTATTCTAGAAATTGCTTTCCATATCTTACTTATTGGTAGTAATATTTAATTACTTTAAAGATGATGTGATACTTACAATTTTACTGATGACAGAAAGAAATTGGGCAGTTAACCATCCCATGGCCTATATGAAAGGAAGACAAGTCCTATGGCTTGAATTTTCAAGTCAACCAAATCAACAGTTAAAAGAATTTGGGCAGGAGTCATTTCTCTGAATTCACAATAACACTTCAGCTTTGTTCACATAAGGGGCGGCCCGTTCATAAAACAGGTAAAACAACTGCTTTAGATCTCATATTTGTTGAGGCTCATTTTATTTCCCGCCTAATATGTTATATATAATTTTTTTTAAAAGTCATGTGAAATGAACAAGTTTGATTTCTTTATTTAATATATAAATAGATGAAGGATTTGTAACTACTTTGATTTCTGCCAAGGAAAGTGCATTTGAAATTAATATTGAACCCAAATTTCATAAGAAACTTGTAATATATAGGAAGAAACAATGTTAATAGTGGAATCTCAAAATTTCTCGACGAGTCCTTTAGAGTTGATTACTTTTATACATACTCCCTCTGGTCCATAATAAATGACTTTTTAACATTTGTTGTGGCCCTTAAGAAAATACTAACTCCAAGAACAAAAATGTATTTTGACTGAATTATCCTTAAATAAAATTTATAGTTGTTAACTTGACACGTTGAGATATATAAATAAGGGCGAAATTTGGAAAAGTAAAGTTAATTCCTTCTCGATTATATAAAAGGACACTTATTTTGGATCAAAATAAAAGCCAAAAAAATCACTTATTATGGACCAAAGAGAGTAGTAGATGAGGATATTTTTCACTTTAAATAGATTTAAACAATTAGAGGCATATGAAAATATTCTCGCTTTTCTATTTAACGGTAAAAACTAAGATCACTAGATGATGGAAATTTGAATAAATATTGCCTTCATCTTGAATGCTCCTTAAATCGTAATAATCAATCCCATATTGATGGTTTAGATTTATTTTCTGAATTTAAAATGTTACAGAAAATATTATAATTAAAAGATAACAATTTAATTGATATACTCAATCAAATAAACAGATTTGGTTAATTTCCAAATGCCTATATTACTTATAGAATAATGTTAATAATTCATGTTACCGTTGCTTCATCAGGAAAAAGTGTTTCAAATTTAAAATTGATAAAACCTTACTTAAGATCAACAAGTCTCAAAGTTATTAAACGAATTAGCTATATTGTCAATTAAAAAAGACTTAGTAAGAGAAAATTGATTATAGAAAAATAATAATAACTTGCATCTAAAACAAATTAGGAAAATAAACTTCAAATAAAAATAAAAATATTTTTTATTAATAAAAAAGTTAAAGTTTCTCATAAAGTTTGACTTTAGACCACAAAATTGGTCGGCCGCCCCTTGTTTACATTATGATGTCATTGATAACATTAAGAGAATACTTTCTAGTTTCTACCACTATAAATATAGAGCTCCTGGCTCATTTGTAAGACACACTACACGAAAAGAGGAAGAGGCAATTCATGAGGTAAGAAGAAAAAAGAAAAATAGAAGTTTGTGCGGTACGTAACGAGGGGGTAAAATAAATTTGTTTGTCTTTTGAATATGTTACTTAGTATCACAAAATATAAAAATTCTTACTATAATGAAATCAATTGCTCTTCATTAGCCGTATTTTTTCTATTATTTAGAAGGATTGTTTACATTATAATTTCGGTGTCCTTCTTTCTCTTACTATAATCGTTGATTGCCCTATTTTAGTGATCCACATTTATCGGAGACATGAATTTTATGTACGTGGGATTATTTTTCCCAAATCAACAAAAGGGCGATAAGTAATAACTTCAGCCTAAATATTTAGAACCTAAATTAAATCCCTAACAAATGGTCTACGAGAATCAATTGATGGTCCTGTAAACATAACTGATCATAAGGTGAGAGATCATAGGATCAACAAAACCTGGATTTTTGCAAGGCTATTCTTCTCTCCCTAAGGGTATGAGGTATAAGAAAGTATAATGCTGGTATAAAAATTTAATATTAGCTTAATATTTCGTTTGGTTAGCAAACCAGGTATAAGTTATCTCAGGATTAAAATTAATACTGGGATAACTTATACCTAATAGAGGGTGGGATAATTAGCACCGGTATAACTTATACCTTCTTCTTAGAAATTATGCAATTGTCATTTTTAATACAATATACCAAACAATGAATAAACAACAATCCCAGCATAACTTATCTCAATATAACTTATACCACCATAACTTATACCGGTATAAATCGTATAGAACTCCAACCGATATAAGACGCCGCTATGTATAGAAAGGTTAATTCAAACTAAACATTGATGTAGCCTATACAACAAAAGAACTCCAATGTGTTATTGACAGTGTGTCAAATGTAATGCATCACAGTGATACTCCCAAGTATTCACACTCTCAGAGTACTCAGTCTCTATCTCAAACTCCCACTCATCACACACATTCACTTAGCACTGTACGGTTCATGCGCTCACTGTTGCTATGTCAGATTCCAGAGGGCAGATCCTACCCAAGCACTAATATAAAGCCAATATGGCCTACTGCGGTGTGCATCATGATCCCATAATAAAGATAAAACGATAAGGCCTGTTGTGGTGTGCAACCAGATCCCATGAATATCATTCACAATCTGGCTCTTAGGCCTAACTCAGTCATCAATCTTTAGTCTCATGAGCTCACAAATGTCATATCATTCAGCCCGAATAATGACAACATGATCTAATAGTATATGATAACTAAGACTGAGATATGGTATGTAAGTGAATAAATATGACTAAGTACATAATTGTAACTTACGCAAATAACTCACCAGCCGAAATGACCTCACTCTCAACAGAATAAGCACATAGCCTAAACATGATTTCTAACATGGAACACAACTCAATTACTCTAACACGTAGGGAATTACACGGATATGAACAAGACTAGATAACTACACAGTACCACAGAATCAACCAAGTCATCATTACCACGGTGCACGCCCACACGCCTGTCACCTAGCATGTACGTCACCCCAACACCAACCATATAACACATATTTCAGGTATTCATACCCTCAGTATCAAGTTTAGAATTGTCACTTACATCAAAGTGTGCAACTCAATGCTCGAACAAACCCTTACCTCGTGAATCGACCCCTGAACGACTCGAATCTAGTCACAAATAATATAATATAATCAATACAAGCTATAGGAACCGATTCCATATGATAAAGCTAAGTTATTTAATCAAATTCAAAAAGTCAACCACGCGCCTACGTCTCGCAACCCTGCAAAATTTATGAAATCCGAACACCCATTCAATAATGAGTCCAACCATACAAAATTCATCTGATTTTAGCCATAAATCGACCCTCAAACCCCAATTCTTATTCTCAGATCCCTAGTCCAAAATCCCCCAAATTTTACCTTAAAAATGCATAATCTAGGTGTAGAAAATCAATGGGCAGGCAATGTTATTAGACAGAAGTGATCAAGAATAGCTTACCTATTGATTTATAGTGTAATCCTTCACAAAATCGCCCCTCGCCGAGCTCCCCAGGTTAAAATACGAAATAATACTCTAACCCTTATTTTTGAAACTTTAATAGTCTTCCTAGTTGCCTTCGTGAACACGGAAATTGCCTTACATTCGCGAGGCACAAATTTCCTAAACTACCAATTCTACTTACGCGAACGCGAGATCTTCCTCGTGAACGCGACGACCACGTGTCCAATGCCTACGCGAACACGACCCCTATCCCGAGAACGTGAAGGCTTACATGCCTGGTGCCTAAGCGACCTCATCCTTCTCTGCGAATGCGAGTCTCCTCTTGCAATCGCGATGCACAGACTCACTAGACCTTCGCGAACGCGTCCATCTTCTCGCAAAAGCGATAAACAACTTCACAAGTCACCCAAATACACTTTGCGAATGTGAGACTTCCCTCGTGAACGCGTATAAGAAAACCATACAGTAGTCCAACAAGTCTAAAAATGAGCCGAACATGATCCGAATCACACCCGAGGCCCCCGAGACCCCATCCAAACATACCAACACATCCTAAAATATCATATGAACTTATTCAAAGCCTCAAATAACATCAAACACCATCAAAATCATTAATCGCACCCTAATTCAAGCCTAATGAACTATTAAACTTCCAACTTCTAAAATCAACGCTGAAACAAACCAAACCAACTCCGATTGACCTAAAAGTTGCACACAAGTAATAAATTACACAATAGACCTATTCCAACTCCCAAAACCAAAATCCGAGCCCGGTATCAACAAAGTCAACTCTGGTCAAACTTCTCAACTATCCAAACCTTTAACTTTCAACTTTCTCCAACTCAAGCCAAAACACCTACGAACCTCGAAATCTATATCCGAACATACTCCTAAGTCCAAAATCACCATACAAAGCTAGCAAAATGATCCATACTCCATTCTAGAGTTGTTTACTCATAAGTCAACATCCGGTCAATTCTTTCAATTTCCACTTCCAACCTTGGGACTAAGTGTCCAAATTCATTCTGAAACATCTCTGGAACCAAATCAATCAACCCGGAAAGTCACATAACAACGAATGATCATAGAATAAACAACAAATGGGGGAACGGAGCTACAATACTTAAAACGACCGGCCGGATAGTTACATTAGTAGTTTAATTCTTATATTACAATAGGTTTTAATAGAAGGTTGCTTAGTTTAGTGGAGATGAAATCTTTTTATTCCCTTGAGAAAGGGTTTTTCACGTAAATATCACGTGTTCTTTACTTACTGCTTTTTTATTGTGGGAAATGATAGAGAACTTGTTTCTCTATACTGCTTGGTGGACCCCTAGTTTCCATCAACTGGTACCAAAACAGATTGTTTCTAAAAGGTTAACACCAAGAAAGGATCTTCATCATATTTTCTCCGCCAACCCTCGAGGAAACACAATCAACCACAAGACCTCAAAGATTCAACGACAAGTATTATGGATGGTGCAAGACGAGAATGCAAAAATTCATCATGGCTGAGGACTCATAGCTGTGGGACATGTTTTGTGACAGTCTTTTCATTCCCATGAAAGCTATTGGAGGGGGAACAATGGTTTTCCCAAAGATGAGAAAAGAATATAACGATGCTGACAGAAAGGCTGTTGAAAAGAACTTCAAGGCAAATAAGATTCTTTTATGTGGAATTGGACCAGACGGGTACAATCGCGTCTCAGTATGTGATTCTCTTAAAAATATCTGAGAAGCTCTCAAAACAAATCATGAGGAAACTACTCATGTAAAGCAGTTACCAACAAGATATGCATTCAAGATCTGAGCTTTTCAAGATGATGGAGGATCAGTCCATTCAAGATATGCATAAACGTTTGACCTCCATTATCAATGAACTTCATCTTTATTTAGAAATCATACCAACAAACAAGCTGGTCCAGAAGATACTACGTTCTACCAGGTTCTTGGGAAAGTAAGGTGAATGTCATCATTGAATTCAAAAACCTACAAAAGCTGACCATTGATGAGTTAATTGGAAATATCAAAACATATAATATGAAGAGAAAGAAGGATCTTGAAAGAAGAGAACCCAATAAAGAGAAGAACCTAGCAAGGCTGCCAATAGTGACTCAAGAAGTGATGAGTCTAGCATGGCTTATCTCACTCAAAGATTCCAAATATGGTTCGAAAAAATGGAGGAATTACCAAGAGAGGAAGTTCTAGTAGGAATTCCAAAGGAAATGATTTCTATTAAAAGTGTGAAAACACCGAGACACTTCATTAAAGACTATACACGTCATAAGCAGGATCACTACAAAAACAACACTGACAAGGTGGCCAGGAGGAACCTGGTCGCTGATAGGAGGTTCAAAAGAAGAGATGATGCTGACAACGTGGTGAAGCAAGCTTTAGTTGCCAGAGAGATTCCTCAAGTGAATCTGAAGGTGAAGATGACCAAGGAGATACATCCATGATGGCTGTTGAAAATAGATCCTCAGAATATGATTCTATATTTGCATTCATGGCTAAATATGATGATGATGAGGGCAGGGAGGAAGATGACGTAAATTTTCTTAATGTTCAAAGAAACTTGAAAACTTACTCTCAAAAAAAATGGTCGTGACCAAACCAAAGGGCCGCAACGGGCACCCGACGTCTTACTCAACCGAGTACCAACATAATATATCTTTCTTGTCTTACTATCATTGGTAACTGGGCCAACATGGCCATAACTTGTAATATATAACTATAAGTGGGAAAGAATTATATCAATGAACCATCTTTCCTAAAAAATGAATACATATGGGCCGTCAAGGCCTCTGACATACTATACAAAATGAACCTCTGTCTACAAATCCTCTAGGAGTATTAGACATCAAATGGGACAAGGTACCGACGTACCCATAAGTCTATAGTAAAATCCTGACACGATGACTCATGGACTCGGCTGCACTCCGAATGAGGTGGAGTCTTACTGATCCTTCGCTGAATACTAACCTCGTCTACTATGAGGGCTCGTCAAACTGATTGTCTATACCTGTAGGCATGAAATGCAGCGTCCCTAGAAAAAGGAACATTAATACGAAATAATGTACCGAGTATGTAAGGCAACAAAATAACTGAAAGCTGAAACTGAACTGATAATATAATAACAGAAAGTAACTGGGAGTCAAAGATAATCTAAAGGTATGCTTACCTGCTGATACTGATTCAATACTCTTAATATAGTAAGTAAAATAGATGTCCGGCCTTATATGGCTTGGTATATATAACTACTTTGCCGTAGTAGGATCGTTATAGGGGCTCAACCAAACTAGTCTCTGTATCTCGGCCATTCTGGGCTCGCTCACAGGCGCGTAGGCTCTCTATATAACTTACCATCTGATTAGAGGTTACCCAATCGGGGCCTACCCACAGATTATAGCTCGATGGTGGTGAAAACTCTCTCTCTCTCTCTCTCTCTCTATATATATATATATATATATATATATATATATATATATATATATATATATATATATATATATATGTAAATATTATCTCTCTTGACTGGAAGTAGACAATACTCAATTAAATATGAAGTCCCGATAAGGGAAAATACTGTAATTTATGAGACTAGGATAATGTACATAAGTTCAAGAATACGAACTTGTCTTTATGCCTAGTTATCAAACTCATGTAGTTACGAGATCATACCAAAACTAAGGAAGGGCTTAGCCTTAACATACCCGAGCCGATTCTCTTGAAAATATTTATAACACACGCTAATCCAGACAAAACACATAACGGCGAATCGAAGTAGGGAAAAATCCATATGATTTTTTTTAGAGATATTGCACCCTTAGAATCGCAAATCTCGTTACTATTACATCGTACACTTCACATGAATTCCTTGTTGAAGATCTTTACTTGGTAGATGTAGAACACCTCCATTTTGGTGAATTTTATCACGCTCTTGTATGGCTTTCCTTGCTGAAGCAATAATGTTTCCAATTCCATGTTGAAGTAAAGTCCATTCCTAGCAATCCATTCTCCATAATAATAATGTAGTAAATAATGATGTCGAAAGATTGTCTTAAAACTTTTAGTTAGGGCCCCCACTTTAGGGGATGACTAAGACACAAATATTCACTTAAAATGCCACCTTGTAATGAGAGTTAAGAGTCATTATTAATGCCTCTTTGGGCTTCCACATGAAAGGTTATTAAACCTTATCCAAATAACTTAATCACTTAGTTAATCTCTTAATAAAATCAATAATTACCCATTACCCACATAATTAAGAATCATATCAAATTACTTAAGATAGTACTCACTTTTAACGCACTTTGTATACCTTAATATCATGGTCATGTGGTACCTTGTATGGCACTAGTCCATAATACGGGGTATTATAGCTTAGACCGTATTTTAACTCCAACTTCGATGAAACACGTTTTCCTTCGATTCGCTCACCCTTTCCCCTTCACGAATTACTTATCACTTTTTTGAAATAGAAAAACTCTTATAATATCCAAATAATCTCAGTCCCGAGCTTTCACCAATTCACTTATAGCATACTTTCACGTACGAAAACATGGGGTGTAACATCATTCCCTGCTGTGGAACATTCGTCCTCAAATGTTGACTGATGCACTTATCATTTTCATAACTTATGTATTTCAATTACTTTAGTAATCTCCTTGCCATCTAGGCAACCGTTCTGTGAATAATTCCAAAGGCCGGGGCATTCCCCCCTCTAGGCCTCTTTCTCACGCCACGGCTTGTGGTCGGAATCCTTCCAATCTCGTAACTGTTGCTACTTTCCATCATGCAGTTTGTACAACGCTAACCTTGTAAGTGCACTTATGAGACTCTTCTTTCCTTTTACCTCTAGTTTTTAGCCAATCTCTAGGCCTCACTTTGTAAACATATACAAAGCTTAACAAGATGTTCCTCTAGGCATCTATGGGTACACTGAAGTTCTTCGCTCGGTACTTGTCGAACTTACGAATATTTCTCTACCTATTTCATAGATCTGTTTATCCATCCATATGACTTTACCACATCTAGGTAGATCATACTATACCATAACTCTTGCTTCGATTTATCATTACTGAGGTCTGCTACCAAACTCCAGGTTACTCTCGTTGCTTATCCTATATGTATAAATCTAAGTCCTTTAATGCTTCTTTATTAGTGTTCATCTTAAGAATTATGGTCTAATCTCATCTCATACTTTGTAACTTTTATCCGTCCATTGTTGATTCACCTTAATACCGATAACTTGACCTCTTATGTAACATTGCCGCTAGGGCTCACGTCTCATCGGGGAACATCTGAAATAATTAGACTGATCCACTTGGGGGCGATAACATGCTTCCATAACTGTATTTCATAGCATCCCAACGTGACTCATCTTATGGGGGTTATTTTAATCCCACAGAACTCATGACATCCCTCTTTCTTTTCTTCAATTCATAACTCAATCGAAGGCCCAAACATCATCCTTTATTTATCACAATTACACCCTTATTCTATTATCAGGGCAGCATTTCATCTCTTCTAAATGCTACTAGTCTTAGACTCCTTTGAGTTTATTTAGGCTATACTAAACTTTCTATAACTTAGAGAAACCATTAGCTCTTTTTTTTTCATGGGCTTAATCCCGAGGACTTATCCATTCTCGCCACCTTCTCACTCGCCCTTTCTCATCCTTACTCCTATCATAAAACCTTGTTGCTTTACTACACATTAGTTTGTGACCTATATCTATCTATTTATAATATTCACCACCTTCCTTCAACTTGCTTAAACCATAGATTTCCTTATGTTATTCTGGAACATCAAGCGAGACAACACATCGTCTCTAACTCTTCTTTACTCTCCTGGCTAGATCTCTCGGTACCTAGAAACCATAAGCTGGAAGGTAAGCCACTGACGACGCTGCTATCATTCCTAGATACTGAATCCCAGAACTTCTAGCCTTTTATACGAAGTATGGTCTATTCAAAACCCTCTGCATTTGAGTATTTCGTAAATTGTTTACCTTTACCTTACTTGCCTTAAAATCTCGCATCACATATTTTATCTCTTTCATAACCTTCCTTCCACATAGGTATCATTCACATCCACAACTAGAAGCTCTATTATAATACTTGAACCTCTGGTGCATACACAATCCGGTGGGAGCTTCATACTGACTTCTTATGAGACTGGTACTTCTTCTAAATGGCTTTATCGTAAAGCCGTTATAGAATATGGTTGTTGTACTATCTCTCTTGTACCTATGATATTAGAGTAAGTCTGCAATGTTCTTAATCACGATTTTTATAATTTTTTGGGTCTAATAATCAGACTCCTGATTTACTTGGTTGACGTGACTCTTTAGTTTCCTCTTCTTTCTGTTCAACCTTTATGTTCGCTTAGGCTATCTTCTGATCTGCGGCTCATGGAATTTAGTTATTACTTTAGCCCTTCATGGACGCTATGGAATATCCATGATGCAATCTTGTAACAATTCAATCCTTTGTCTATGACATGGACTCAATTCTTTATTTTAACTTATACCGGAGTCTTCTATGGCTATATGATTGTCAACATATATGCTGCATTGATACTATTCCGAACTTTTAGGTGCGTTCATAACGTAACTAACTCTGGATCATTGATCAAATAGTTACCATCTCAGCTTCCCTTAAACGTAGGTAACTTTTCATTGTCTTTCTGCCCCTTGTTGCGTGCATACTTAGCTTATATTAGTTCCCACGAGTGCCAGAATTTTTATACAACTCATATGGTCTCGAATATTACTTCTGATTTTACTCCCCGTTCATTAGCCACGGTTGGTGTCACTTTATTTTGGAGTGCATACAATTTTGTAGGGATACTATTTTTACATGACCATTTCTCATTCAAGTTACCATGTTTAGGTTGAAGCCTTCTTCGTTATTTCCTCAGCTAGTCTTTCATTGTAGTACTTAGGGAGGACTCTCTGGCTCTTGTAAAGTTGCGACCTTGTTATATTGCATACCCGAAGAAGTTTTCGATGTTCTTACTCACCTATAATTATCCTTAGTTCCTTACCTCTGTGCTCATGTGCTCGTATAGTTGCTTATGAACTGAAGTTTTGACTGTCTTCCGAGTGAGACTCTCATTTATTTCCGTAACATTCATACGGTACCTTTAACTACCCCAACTCCAATCTGAATATTTCTCAAGGATCACGATGTCATACCTGCGAGACTGAATTCCCCATGTTGGGGTTCACTATGTTTATCTTGCACGATATGTTGACTTGTCTATATCCTCTTGTCTAGCCATAACTAGGCTCTTCCTGAATCAACTGCTAACTATTTTTTGGCCCATCCTCATATCAATATTCCGCGTAATCTTTCTTAGGTTATTTCCTTTGTCCTAACTTACGTCTCACACTAGCTCCTTATCTATCAATAACATCTCGGGCAGGAACCCTTAGTTGCTCTCCTTAACGCCGTGTTTGCATAATATTCTGGAATTGTAGCATACCAGTAGGATTTGAGTAAGTGCAATCTCATCCGTTTCTCATTTTGTATCGCATTCTTACTTTACCATTCCATAGTTACTAGAACCATTTAATTCTAACTTAAATGCCACATCACCCCATATTCCCCCCTCTAGGGGAGTACTAAGATTTATTGCTACGACGATCTACCTATAGATGCTTTATCTCTTTATCTTTGGCGTCTTTTCACATCATCGATGACCCTTACTCGCCTCTCGGTAATCTTTCTGTAACAAGGATAACAAATTTCCTTACTCGCGAAGGTGACACTTAGTATAACTGTCACATACAATCCCTTAAGCTTAACTTTGTTCATATTTCTTGCTTTAGGGAAACGTTTTTTGAATGACCTTTAAAGGTTATTATTCTATCGTCCATTCTATAATCGTCGGAATGAAATCTTAAATTCTCATGATGCCGACCATTATCAAATCACTCAGTCCTTAATTCATGTTTACTTTATCCTGTTCACCAACCCATATTGATTTCTATTACTCTAGGGTCTAACTTTTTCTTCTGGTAATCACGTTGGACTCACAAGCTTATTTCTCGAAATGAGGATATAACTGTATAGCCTATACTCTTTTGTGGTCTCAAGGCCTGTCACTTCTCGTATTTTACTTCACTTGACTATAGACTCTGTAACATTGTCATTTTTTGGATCTACCGTTGTCATCCATGTATCACATATTACTCATAATTCTTCCTCAACTCTCTTCTTATTTCCCCGGTAACATTTATGTCTATCATTTTATTCTGAAAACTCCAACAAGACATTCTTTTACTTTTATCTCCCTCTGCTCCATCCACTAGCTCTTTGTGTTTCCCAACATTCTCCCTCTACTAGGGGCGCGAGTAACCCCAGTTGGGTCCTGATATCCCATCCTTTTCTTAAACCATACCTGTTAGCTCCTATAGGGAATAACTTAGATGGGTGAGGCCAATTATATGTACCTCTGTTACTGTTGAAGGTAACTCACAATGCTTATATTTTTCTTCCTGAATTGAAAATATCGATGATCTTCATTAACTAGGTACCTCGTACCCTTCTTATCTTGCTCCATTTATTTGTTGAAACTTGTACCTACCTTCTGAATCTCTCATTACCTTTAACCATATGGGTGGATAGATATTCTTGCCTTAAGGCTCCTTATCGAGAGGCTTACGCATCTTAGTACACACACGATCTACTGAAGACCTTATATTTACTCATCATAAGCATCATGCAAAATCGAGTTTCTCAAACCCAACTCTTCCACTGCTACATCTCTTACCAACCGTCTTTCCAGATGGAGGTATCGTCTTATTACGAATAAAATAGAATTTAGGAGTCTGAATTCTTACAAGTGAGCTTTACCACACGATATAGAGTTAGAAGAAAGAGTGACAGTATTAAATGCCATGTAGCCTCCTACTTATAAGTTTGGTGCACAACACACCCATAAACAAGACTCTACTTGACACGGCTTGTAGACTACCTAGGACAAAACTTCTCTAATACTACTTTTGTCATGACCCAAACCGAAGGGCCGCGACGGGCACCCGGCGTCTTACTTAACAGAGTACCAACTTAATATATCTTTCTTATCGTACCACAACTTGTAATGTATAACTATAAGTGGGAAATAATTGTATCAATGAACCATCTTTCTTAAAACATGAATACATATGGGCCGTCAAGGCCTCTGATATACTGTACAAAATAAACCTCTGTCTACAAAGCCTCTAAAAGTATTAGACGTCAAATGGGACAGGGTACCAAGCTACCCATATGTCTGTAGCAAAATATTAACACGATGACTCATAAACTCGGCTGCACTCCGAATGAGGTGGAGTCTTACCGATCTTTCGCTGAATGCTAACCTTGTCTACTATGATGGCTCGTCAAACTGATTGTCTATACATGCAGACATGAAATGCAGCATCCCTAGAAAAAGGGACGTTAGTACGAAATAATGTACCGAGTATGTAAGGCAACAGAATAACTGAAAGCTGAAAGTGAACTGATAATATAATAACTAACAGTAATTGGGAGTCAAAGATTATCTGAAGATATGCTTACATGGTGATACTGACTCAATTCTCTCAATATAGTAATTAAAATAGATGACCGGCCTTATAGGGCTTGGTATATATAATTGCTCTACTGTAGTTGGCTCGCTCACAGGCGCTCGGCCATATTAGGCTCTGTATCTAGGCCATTGTGGGCTTGCTCGTAGGAGCTCGGCTACAACAGGCTCAGTATATAACTTACCATCTGATCAGAGGTTTCCTAATAGGGGCCTGCCCACTGATTATAGGTCGATAGTGGTGAAAATACTGTAATACTATGTATGTGTGTGGTGTATATATATATATATATATAACCTCCTATCTCTTGACTGGAAGAAGACAATACTCAATTGAATATAAAGTCCCGATAAGGAAAAATACTGTAATTTGTGAGACTAGGATAATGTACATAAGTTCAGGAATACGAACTTCTCTTTATGCCTCGTTATCAAACTCATCTACTTACGAGATCATGCCAAAAGGAAGGAAGAGCTTAGCCTTAACATACTTGAGCCGATTCTCTTGACAATCCTTCTAGTACACATAACGTCGAATCAAAGTAGGGGAAAATCCATATAATTTTTTCGAGAAAGATTGCACCCTTAGAATCGCAAATACCGTTACTATTACGTTGTAAACTTCACATGAATTCCTTGTTGAAGTTCATTACTTGGTAGATGTAGAACACTTCCATTTTGGTGAATTTGATCACACTCTTGTGTGGCTTTCTTGATGAAGCAATAACATTTCCATTCCATGTTGAATTGAAGTCCATTCCTAGCACATATATCTCCATTTTCAATAAAAGTAATGTAGTAAATAATGACGTAGGAAGATTGTCTTAAGACTTTTGGTTGTGGGTCTCACTTTAGGGGATGACTAAGCCACAAATATTCACTTAAAATGCCACCTTGTAATGAGAGTTAAGAGTCATTATTAATGCCTCTTTGGGCTGCCACGTGAAGGTTTATTAAACCTTATCCAAATAACTTAATCACTTAGTTAATATCTTACTAAAATCTATAATAATACATTATCCACATAATTAAGAATTACCTCAAATTACTTAAAATACTACTCACTTTTAACGCACTTTATATACCTTACTATCATAGTCATGTGGTACTTTGTATGGCACTAGTCCATAGTACGGGGAATTATAGCTTGGACCGTATTTTATCTCCAACTTTGATGAAACACTTTTCCTTTGATTTTCTTACCCTTTCACCTTCACGAATTTACTGATCACTTGTTTGAAATAGCATAATTCTTATAATCTCTGAATAATCTCATTCTCGATCTTTTATCAATTCACTTACGACATACTTTCACGTACGAAAATATGGGGTGTAACAGAAATTGATGTCTCTACAGGAAGAAAATGTTTTTTTTGAAAAGAAGCCTACTGTTGAGGAATCTGGTTCTCTAAGAAGAAAATATGTGTTTCCTATATGGGAAAAAGAAGTTTGATTCACCTGTTCTATCATTATAAAGGATCCAAGCTAGTTTGGGTTTCTTAGTCTAATCAGTGATCTTGTATGCATGCTGGAGTGAGAGGAATTAGTAAAAAATGGTACATTGATAGTGGCTACTCGAATCATATGACTAAAAGAATGGATGATTTCCTCTAACTCAAGGCCTTCCAAGGCGGGAGTGTGTCCTTTGGAAATGGCAAGAAGGGCTATATTCTTGGTGTTGGAAAAATTGACAAAATACTCTTTCATGCAATTGAGAATGTGTATTATGTTAATGGCTTGAAATATAGCTTGTTGAATGTGTTCCAAATATGTGACAAGGGAAATGAAGTGAAGTTCTTGTCAAAATTTTGCACTATTACCAATCTCAAAACTGGTGAGATAGTGTTGATAGACAAAAGGTTCAAGAACATCTATATTACAAACTTTAACTCACTGAATGGTGGTGATTTAACATGCCTAAGTGACATTAATGATGATGCCGAGTTATGGCATAGACGACGGGGGCATGTAAGGTTTACCTAGCTGAACAGGTTGATCAAGAACGACTTAGTTTGTGGGTTGCCCAAGTCAAAGTTCTAGGATCATAAGGTGCGTGATGCCCGTACAATGGGGAAGCATGTCAAGTCCTTGCTTAAACCAAAGAAAGAAGTGAGCACCTCTAGTCCACTTGATCTTCTTCATATGAATCTTTGTGGAGCTATGAGTATTCCTAGTAGATGAGGAAAAAGTACATATTTGTGATCGTGGACAACTATTCTAGATTCACATGGACATTGTTTCTGAGGAGCAAAGATGAAACATTTATAGTATTTGTTGCATTTGTGAATCAGATTCAAATGAAGCTGGGAAATCATGTTTTGAGAACCTGATTCGATCATGGCACCGAATTTGACAATAATGCCAAGTTTGATGAATTTTGTACTGAAATAATATAAATCACAATTTTTCTGCTCCTAGAACACCTCATCAAAATGGTGTTGTGGAGAGGAAAAATAGGACTCTTGAATATTTCGGCGTGCTTACAAATTGTGTGCCCTTTATTGTGTGATAACACAAGTGTTCTGGATATGGAAAAGAACTCGGTGTAACACAAAAGGACAAATCACATTGATGTGAGACATCACTTCTTGAGGGACAATGTTGAAAATGGTCTTATCTGTATGAAGTTCTGCAAGACACAGGACCAGGTAGCAGATATCTTCACCAGGGCACTGAGCAGAGAACATTTTAAAGAAACCGTCTGGATTTAGGTTTGATCAAGCCCAACTAAGGACCTAGTCCCTCGATGATTGCCTATGTGAAGAAGGAAATGTACAATGCTAAAAAGAATTTTCTAGTGACATCTAACCTAAATCTATATTGTTACAGGTAGACAAACATGGCAGACTCAGGACAAAATAAGTGACAAATGCTATTGCACATCAAGAAGTTTTTGCTCATATTTTTAAAAATTGTTAAGGAACCTGGTTCCTATGACTCAATTCAGTTGTTGCTTCAATATTTATATGCTTTTTAAGTGTTAAGGTGTCATGCCAATTTTTTTGTTCCTGCCACTTCAACTTTTTTAAGCTTAAATGTTACAAACTTTCTAAACCGACCCGTTGACCTATTATTCTCTCACACCCATTTGTTACCGGTCCCCTTTTCCTTTATATAAACCTAACTTTTGTCTCTTTCTTCACTTGAAACTCATAACACACTTGAAACTCAGAACACCCCTTTCTCTCTGTCGTCGAACTATCCTCTTCTAAGAAAATCTAACAATGTCTCAACAAGAAACTCATCCTCCTAAAATATCTGAAGACACCATAATCTTGTCTCCTTCTAAAGTGATATCCCTATCTGGATCTGAGCCAAATGCTTCACCCACGAAAGCTCTAATTTTCATTGAAACCAATCTCACTGTCACTCCTCCAAAAAGATTTGGTCCTGAAAAAGTCAAACAACCAAAAACTTTGTCTCATCTTCTTCTCCTTATGTTCCTACTGAAAAGGTTGACATAGTGCAAATAGTATCAGTTTCTTAATCTCTTCAAAACATAGAAGAAGTCTTAGAAGATGATGAAGGTGTAGAAGTGACCACTCAAACTGCTTCGACAAATGAAGTAATGTGGAGGAACATACGGGTTGTGATGTTGTTGTGGAACTATAAGAATCTAAGAGAAATGAAGAGCAGGTTATTGAGGGAGATGTTCTAGGTAATCCTACTGTATCGGGTAACTTTCATTCTCTTCCTACTGATAATGGAATATCATATGGGGAGGTTGAGTAAAATCTAAGTGAAAAAGAAAAAGAGGGATCTACGATTTTTGCGAAGAAATCCAATATTGCACAAGATCTGGTTCTCCCCCACGGGAGAGTGGTAGTGGTGAAGAAGTTCAAGAGTAACTATAGAGTCAAGGGGAATTGATTAGCCAGGGGGAATAGGTGCTTGTGTGTAATACTGAGGAACCAACTGAGGGACCTCATTTCTCTGCCTAGGAGAATCTACTGCTCCTACTTGGGATGAGACACCAGGTTCTACAAGGCCTAATTCCAATGTTAATAAAACACCCCAGCCCACTTCCCACATTTTTGCGCCTTTAGAAATTGTGTGTCCTGAAATGAGAACTAGTTCTGCCACTCATTCTCATGAAAGTGATGAAGTTGATTTTGATGACCAAGATGTCATAAGCTTTCTACCTTCCAAGGGTGGTGCCAAGACAAATAAAATGTTGCTTACAAGCCCCCTACCACAAGCCATCAGAGGAAAGTTAGGCTTGATAATCCTCTAAAGGCAAGTAAGAAAAAGAAGAAGAAAAGGAGACTAGTGAAAAGTAGGTTAGTTGATGAGGAGTATGTAATACCAGTAGATGTGGTGGATGTTGATGATGAGGATGCTCTGAAGGAAGCACCTCCTCTGGTTAGAAAGAATTCAAAAAAATATTGCTAGTATGGGAAAGAGACCAGTGTCTGAGAAAGAAACTTTGAGTGAAGATGATGATGAAGTGGAGAAGGAAAGAGAAGTGGAGAAAGAAAAATAGGAGAAGAAGTCCCTTAGAAAGAGGAAGAGTGCTAACAAGGAAGTCGGTTCCTCCAAAAGGGCAATGATGGAGCTAACATTCTGGAAAACTGGTTCTCAAGGGAAATATAAATTATGGGTTTGTCATCATCAAATAGCAGAAAATTGATAAGTTATACTATTAAAGTTTTGATGAATTGTCAAACTTCATTAAGGAACTAGATAGGAACCCGATGCGATCAGTTCCTTTGGGCCTGTTGTGATATGATTCGTCCCTAGACAAACGTTCTGAAGAAACCAAATAGGGGAACAAATAAGGTAACAAACCCCGACTAACATACGGTCGACTCTACAACTGTAAAAATTGTCTTACTGTACCGACTGGCAGTAGTGCAGCGGCACAATCGCTGCTGCTAGAGGCCAAACCAAAAGGTGTATTGTCTCTATCTATTCCCACATGCTCTCTCATATATATAGAACATGATACAAGGTTTTATATAGCACTTGACAATCTAAAAAACTGATTATCTCCAGGTGCACTCAAGAACAAAGATGCTACAAACCAAGGACCAGATTCCAACACTGAAAAAGTCTTGAGACCTAAAGTTTGTTGAGTCTTTGTCTTTTGTTATTACTTTTATACCTACACATCTTTCTAGAAGTATTGTGTACGATACTAGTCAGTCATTATTGATTTGGTTCTTTTACTAGAGTTAATTAGGAGTGTTGCTTTATAATAGAGTTATTTGTAAGGAGTGAATGATTAATAGTTTAATTCCTAGATTGCAATAGGCTTTAATCTGAATTTTGCTCAGTTTAGTGGAGGTAAATCCTACTAAGATCGGTCGTGGTTTTTAATCCTTTGAGTAGCGAGTTTTCCACGTAAATATCGCGTGTTCTTTAGTTATTGCTCGTTTACTGTGGGAACTAAGAGAACCTGGTTCACTACACTGTTTGGTGGACCACTAGTTTCTATCACGCATCTATTAATGATAAAACATAACTATACAATATTTATTCTTACATATACTAGTAATACTAATTTTGAGGCCTTAAGTTTTCGGGACCTAAAACAAGTGTTTTACTTGCTTTAGGCTAGAGTACGCATTGCCAAGACTAGGCAGTAGGAATTTCTTCAATTGTACATATGCAACATCCACTATTCAATTTCAACTACTTGCTCTAAAGCCATGTCTTTAAACTACATGTAGTCTTAAACTCGTGCGCTTTGAAATCGAAATATATGCGACATATGTAATAAAACTATTAGAACAAGGTTATCCAACTTATGACACTTTAATTCGTAAGTACAAGTTGTTAATGCTCTAGGTGGGGAAGGTGCTCAAGCATAATTTTCGAGAGGGTAACATAATAACTTATCTTTTAGCTATGGAAGCTTCTGAAAATTCCAACATAAATAGGCTATCACATTTTGTTGTTACTCATACATTCATTGAAGACTATCTTCATTCAGATAAAGATGGAGGCAATCGTAAGGGAGGCAAGCAAATTTGAACTAGGTGAAGGAAGGTATTATGTAATTCTAGTATTGAGTGCGCTTTTATATGGTAAATTTTCTTTGTGGGAGCCATTGGAGTTAGCTGTTATGCTTCATGTGACCCTATGATAGGTCATTTTGAGTGCAAGCCCTTATTTTTATATTCTGACATCTCTTGTAGCTTCATTTGATGCTTCTTGGTTTGCGTGCATGGTCTGTATCGCTTTTCAAAAATCTTTTAAATTAAATATTGTTAAAAAATAAAATTTTAATAAAAAATACGGATAGAGTTGACCGTGATCAACATTTTGGATAAACGATCCCAGATTGGTATTTTGACTATTTCTATAGGTTCGTATTGTATCTTTGGACTTGGGTGTATGCCAAAAATTGAAATCGGAGGTCCCTAGGTTGATTTGGCCAATTTTGCCTACGGTTAGCAATTTGAAAGTTTGAAAATTTTCTAGGTTTGACCATAGGTTGACTTTACGATTATCGAGTTCGGTTTTAGATTTGGGCTTGGAATATGTTTGTTTTGTTATTTGAAACTTGTTTGTAAAATTTGGTGCAATTCAGAGTTATGATTTGGATGTGTCGTTGCAATTCTAGAGTTTCTGGAGTCATCTTTTGAATTTCATGTGTTTTGGTGTCCGATTCATAATTTTAGATATTATTTTAGTGTTTTGATTACACCGACAATTTCGTATAATATTTTTAACCATATGTGCATGTTTTGTTTGGAGCCCGAGGGGCTCAAGTGAGTTTCGAAGGTGTTACAGATAAGTTTTAGATGTGCAATAGCTGATGTGCTTTCAGTTTTGCTGTTGATCTGCAGTTCTCGCATTTGCGAGGTCTAGTTTGAAGATGCGAGCCTCGCTTTTGCGAACATGATTTCGCATTCGCAAGCGGAGGCCTGGGCTGGGTGACCTTGCAATTGCGAGGAAATAGTTCGTATTTGCAAACTGGCTAGGACCTCTTATGCGAGCATTTTGTCGCATTTGTGTCACGACCCGAATTAACCCTCCAAATAGGCTCGTGACGGCACCTAGTCCCTATGACTAGGTAAGCCTAAAATATGCGAAAAAATAAGACAACACAGAAATAAACAGTAAAAATGTAGCAATAACTATAAAACTTAAGCCACTCGGCATTTACAGCTTTCACTCTCCCAAAACCCGGAATATCACCAAGTCACAAGCTTTATACAACTATAGCTCTATACAACGGAATAAGGAAATTGTGTATATGACTATCTCCTATGCCTATAGTAGAGTAGATGGGGACACGTGAGATTCTGCGGATGCGGCATAATTACCTCGCGGTCTCCTGAGAAAGTGATGTAGTACTCCTAGCCAAAACGATGCGTACCGGTACCTGGATTTGCACATGGGGAAAACATGCGTAGGAAAGGGCGTGAGTACTCCACATTCGGTACTCCGTAAGTGCCAAGCCTAACCCTAGTCAAGTAGTGACGAGGTCGGGTTAAGGCTTTACTGAGTTTGAAAATAAGAAAGTTATAAGTTTGAACAATGACATATAAATAGCTAAAATAAGCAGAGTTTAAAGGAAAACTGGAAGAAATAATAAATAAAAGCCCTCGGCTCAGCACAACATATATCTCAACAGCAAATATGCAATGCAGTACAGGGGGAAAGCTCCCGAATCTCAGTCCGTTGTGATGATCCAAAAGGTCATCCTAAGTTAATTTAGCTAAATTTGTGCTCCGAGGCCCCGAAAGCCTCCGTTAATCTCACCTTGATATGCGTGCGCATCCCGGGCAGGTAGCCGAGAGGCTTTTATGTGAAAACTTGATGAAAAATGAAATTTCTAATAATTAATTGATTAAAGTTGACTTTGGTCAATCTTTTAGGTAAACAGACCCGGACCCGTGAATTGACGGTCCCGGAGGGTCCGTAGGAAAATATGGGACTTGGGCGTATGCCCGGAATCGAATTCCGAGGTCCCAAGCCCGAGAAATGAATTTTAAAGAAAATTGTTTTCTGAAAAGTATAAAGGTTTTTGAAAATGAATATTTATTTGAAAATCGTGTTACCGGGCACGTATTATTGTTCCGGAGCCCAGAATAGGTTTAATATATGTTATGTGACTTATCTGTGAAATTTGGTGTAAAACGGACTTGAAATGACGTGTTTCGGATCAAAATCAGAATAATTAAGCTTTATGAGGTTTTAAGGAATTTCTATGAATTTTGGAGTTTAATTCCTTGATTGTGATGATATTTTGGTGATTTAAATGCTTGAATAAGTCCGTAAGATGATTTGGGACTCCTGTGTATAATTGGTTTTGAACCCCGAGGGCTCGGGTGATTTTCGGGTAGGTGTCGGGGTGCAAAAAGGTTGGAAAAATCTGGTGTTTTGACTGGTTTCTGGTGTCTGATGTTTCCTTCAGTGCGATCGCACTAGAGTCCATGCGATCGCACAGTATAATCGTGGGTTCTAGGGTCAAGGGTCAAAATGGTCAGTGCGATCGCACCCTACAGGTTGCGATTGCGGAGAGAGGGCAGGTTTCCCTGTGCGAACGCACCAGGGTGGTCGCGAAGGCATAGGGTTAGGAGAGTCGGGGGG
>MDKH01158874.1:0-86705 GCA_005239495.1 Nicotiana undulata | reverse complement strand
AGCGGGTTCAACGTTAGACGCAGTCACGGTCTGAAAGGTGGGATTTCGGGTCGTGACATCAGATCAGAGCAGAAAAAATCAACTTCTCCGATCCGAATTAGGAGAAGCTAATTTCGCCCCAACTCAACCCTAAACCATATAAATATGATAGTTAGCCACTTTTTGAGGGAGAGAAGACGGTAGGGAAGCAAGAACACACTAGAAGCAAGGCGGAAAATTCTTCAACGAGTTTTTCACTTTCTTCTTCCTATTGTTCATTATTGGTTATGAATTCTAGTATTGTAGTTTTTCATACTTATGAATAGCTAATTTGTTATCTAGGGTTTTGATAGAACCTTTTGTAGGATAAAGTCTTGTTATGTTTTTATATAACTGAGTTATTGTATTTCTCTACTTATTCAACTACGTGTTTATTGTTGTTGATTGAATGACCATCAATTTACTGTACCTATTTAGTATATATTGCTTGAGATAGAGTACATATTTAGGTAGTTGTTGAAAAACATCACTCCTAACGTATGTGAGAAATCAATACATGGGGTTTAAAGGCAGGATTAGAAATAACGAAACCTTGGCGTGATCTTAGTAAGCAGTGAACTAGTGCCAACTAGCGTAGTTCGAGAGACTATGTCTAGTAAGTTGTGGTAGTTGCTCGAAAGAGAACTACGACACCTGAAGTGTTCATGAATTGTGGAGAATACTTAGGCAATATTATAGGAGACATAGCGGAAAGGATTCCGACAATCGGGAAAATCATAACTTTAGGCCTCCTTAATCTTATCTCCAACCCTTAGTATCTTTGGTTGTTACGTTACTCCTTTAATTTGTTAGTTAGCTAGTTTAAAATAAGAATCTTTATATTTATAACTTAGGAATTGTCCAAACTTGACTTTTTAATGATAGCGAGTAGTTGTAGCTAAACTTAGTTCTCCGTAGAATTCTATTCTGATTTTTAGATTGGATTATATTTACAGCAATTGCTTATCCTTTTTAGGATTAGAGTTGGGCATGATCACCTACTCCTTCGCAAACACTTCTGCTCCATGTATTTCTCGATTACTTGACATCTAACGACACAATATTAGCACTTGTGATCAGGTCTGACTTAGTTCCATGGTTGTTTTTATTTGCATCCATTAGCTCTACAGTAATTCCTATTTCCATCTATGATGCAATTCTATAGTTTATCCCACATAGATCTATGTTGTCAAATCACAAGACCAATAGACGAATCACTCATCCTTTAAAGCAAGAATTATTAATGAAAGAAATACGTCATAAAATAAGTGTTTTTATTTATCGTATATGGTAAATGATGTTGGACATATTTCTATATATTATAATGTTACTTTACTCATATTTTAACCGCTTTTTAGTGCTATTTGATCTTTAAAATGTCCAGCATGTGTTAATTATTGGTTTTATGACTAAGAAGTCGTTTGGTAAGAGGTATTAGGAAAAATAATGCAAGCATTAGCTCTATGCATTACTAATACCTTGTTTGCTATATTTTTTCAACTTGTGTTATAACTAATACTTGTATTAGTTATACATCATACCCGTGGCAAAGCTAGAAATTTTTTCAAGGGTGTTCAAATTTTGAAGAAATAAACTTTCCGACAAAGGGTGTTCAATATGTGTTATATACCTCTAAAACGTAATATTTTACTTACGTACACAGTGCAATTTTTTGATGAAGGGTGGTTAGGCATTATCCTATGTATAAGTAATGCATAGAAAACCATGGCATTAGTAATACCAAGGTTTTAGTGCATGCATTAGCATGGTTAAAGACAAAGTTGTCCTTAAAGTCCCTTAAAGCTAGAGAATATGGAGGACATTTTTGTAAGCAACTATTTTTCGTAAAAAATATGCAATGCATTATAATTTTAATACACCACACCAAACAGTTGATAAGAAATAATATTTGCATAACTAATGCCTGCATTGCTAACCCATGCATTATTAATACACCGTATTCCGCATTATTCTTGTACACCTTATCCTGCATTATTCTTATACACCTTATCCTGCATTATTCTTATACACCCTACCAACCCCTTGAGTTGTGTGTGATGATAGAAAAGTAACTCAACAAGAACAATGCCTTCTTTAATCCAAATTTTTGATAAATATATTAATGTCTTTTTTTAAATTTATTTAATTAATTATTTGCAGATAAAAAAATCATAATGTAATTATTTCGAGGAAATGTCAACTCAACAAGCACACAGAATTCACATAAAAATTAAAGTAGCAATCACACCAAATTATCATATAAAATAAATTCTTCAAACAAAGAATGAGGCATGACAAATAATGATTAATAAGTGCTAGCAACTTCCAATTTAATACATAAACTTGCTTAAGACATTAACCAATAAAATTTGCACATATAAGCCCGAGTACCCATCATCTCGTGTACGCGTGTCACGAACCCAAATCTAAACTGGTCGTGATGGCGCCTAACGTGATACCAGGATAGCCAATTCACTGAAAATAACATAATGATTTTCCATTTAATACATAAAATATCTGAATTTTTCATAATAATTCTGTTTAAAAATATAGTACATCAATAATACCACAAAATCAAATCTAACCACAGCCCAACGCACGGAGACAACTGTCATGAGCATCTAAGAAGTGATACATTCTAATACAAATCCTCTACTACACCAAGTCTGGGAAGTAAAGTAAAATGTCAAAGTAGGAAGGAGAAAGAGTAGGCTGCGGACGCCGAGCAGCTACCTCACAATCTCCGAACAATGCTCCAAATGGGGTAGCTCAACTATCGCCCTGCCCCGGGACCTGAATCTACACACAAGGTGCAAGGAGTAATGTGAGTACGTCAGCTTAATAAGTAACTAAAAACTTGAGTGTAGTGACGAGTATTTAAACTTCATAATTTCATAAAAATAAGTACCAGTAAAGGTAATTAGATCAAGTCAAAAGTCCTCATTTACCAAAGATTTCACCAAACTCCAGTTTTTTCTTCCGTTTAAACTTGTATAAAACATTAGTCAACATTTATCAAAGAGGCTCAGTGTAAAGAAAAGTGAAAACAATAGGTTCATAAAAATATCAGCCACTCTGCACAGTGTCACTCACAAATAAAGCCTCTCGGCAAGCCTCTTAGTCACTCGTGACTCTACTCTCATAAGTCAATGCTCACACTCAGCACTCTCACTCATCAGGTACCATATAACAACTGTTGCGGCGTGCAGCCCGATCCATAATAGAAATCAGCTGCGGCGTGCAGCCCGATCCATAATAGTCGATTACGCCCACTGGGGGTGTACAGACTCCGGAGGGGATCCTACAGTCCAAGCGTTATATTGATGCGGCGTGCAGCCCGATCCATATATATATATATATATATATTACTACGGCGTGCAGCCTGATCCATATAATATATATTATTGCGGCGTGCAGCCCGATCCATATAATAATAATATACATTGTTGAGGCGTGCATCCCGATCCATAACTATCCTCACATACTCGGCTCTCGGGCTCACTCAGCCATCCTCACAAGCCACTCGGGCAACTCATCTCAACTCACGGGACTCAGCCCAAAATACCTCTCAGAGTTTCAAAACAGTGTGATAACAGTGAAAATAACAACAAGTAGTAAACATGACTGAGTTCACAAATGTTCTATCAGGATAGTGTGAGAATATTATAAAAATACCACTGAGGGTCTAAACAGATCGGCACAAGGCCCCAAACATGGTTTACAGCCCATAAATAAGTATAAGTCTCTAAAATACAGGATATCTCATGATTTCAAATCAATTATACGGCTTAAAAGTCGCTACGGGACGGACCAAGTCACAATCCCTATCGGTGTACGCCCACACGCTCGTCACCTTGCATGTGCGTCATCGCACTTACCAAAATAATACAAAATACCGGGATTTTATACCCTCGGGTCTAGAGTTACAATCGTTACTTACCTCAAAACAGTCCAAAAACTAATCCGCAATGCTCTTGCCCCTTGAATCGACTCCCAAATGCTTCGAGTCTATCAAAAATTAGACTACTAACATCAAAATATGCTAGGGAGACGAACCTCAATTGAAAACTATCAAAATTAAGCACAATTCCCGAAATTGGCAAAACCCGGCCCCCGGGCCCACGTCTCGGAATTCGATAAAAATCACAAAACTAGAATCCTCATTCTCTCACGAGTCTACCCATATCAAATTTACCAAAATTCGACCTCAATAGCACACTCAAATCATCAAAAGAAATTCCAAATTTTCCTCCCATTTTTCTCCAATTTCCACTCTAATTTCTCAATTTACATGATAAAAATCAAGGCTAAATCATGAAAGTAAACCAAATGTGATTGAAAAACACTTATCTCAAGAACCCCACTGAAAATCTCCTCCAAATACTCCTTATCCCGAGCTCTCTAATGGTTTTTTGAGTTATGGCCTAAAACCCTCGTTTTTGAAACTTAAATTTTCTGCCCAGTCTTTTCTTCATCGCGAACGCGTCACTAGGACCGCGTTCGCCTAGAACAATCCCAGCTGGCCCCTAATTTTCCTCTACGCGACACGATGCACTGCCTTCCCAGACCAACGCGAACGCACTCCCTAGCCCGCGAACGCGTAGACCAACGGGCCTGGGACCCTCAGACGCCTCACACACTACGCGGACGCACTCATCTCCTCGCGTTCGCGATGACCAGTCAACTCAACTCACCGCGTTCGCACCTCCAGGATCGCGAACGCATAGAAGAAATATACTCATCACCCCAATTCCCCTATGCGAACGCGAGACCACCTCCGCGAACGCATAGGGTAAAAACTTCTGCAGCAACTTAACACCAGATCAGCTATGCTCAAAAGCCAAAAATCACCCCGTTAATCACCCGAAACTCACCTGAACCCCCGGGACCTCAACCAAACATGCCAACGCATCCCATAACCTTATTCAAACTTAGTCGAGCCTTCGAAACTCCAAAAACAATGCAAAAACACCAAAATCACATCAAATTCAAGCTTATGAACTTTGAAATTTCTAAATTTCACCAAGGATGCTGAAACCATCCAAAACACACCCGATTGTCCTTAAAATTCGTACACATGTCCAAAATGACATTACGAACCTGATTCAACTTCCGAAATTCTATTCCGACCCTGATAGCCTATTTTCCACTACCGCTGGAAATCGCCAAAAACTAACTTTCGCCAATTCAAGCCTAATTCTACACCGGACATCAAAACCACATTCTGAACACACTCCTAAGTTGCAAATAACCTAACGAAGCTATCCAAGCCATAAAATCTACATTCCGAGGTCGTTTTCCAATAAGTCAACCCCCAGTTGACTTTTTTCCATTATTAAGCTAGTTTAAGAGACTAAGTGTCTCAATTCTCACCACGACTACTCCGAACCCGAACCAACCGACCCCGACACCTCATAAACATACCAAACAAAGCATGACAAGGCGGAAATAGGAATAACTGGGCTAAACTCTCGAAACGACCGACCGGGTCGTTACATCCTCTACCACTTAAACATATGTTCATCCTCGAACGTGCTCAGAGTTGTTCCAAAAACCGATAAAAATTGTCGTGTAACCTACCATGAACATACCCGGGGTGATCCCACGTCACACTATCCCATGTAGGTCCAATAGCATAACATAGCTAAAATTTCGAAATTCATCCTGACCCGTAAATCTTAGAACCAAAGTTCCACTTCTGAAATAATTTACGAGATTAAAATTCCACAACTATAAGTTGAAATAGTTTGAACACGTTGTATCAAGCCATATCCGTAACCCAAGATGTAATCACATAATATACCACATGACTCGAACACTCATCGCGATAACTCTTAACCACAATAGCTGCTCAAAACAACCCAATATCGGTACATAGCCTCTTATCAAGCAATGCCTCTCTCTAACACTTTCATATATTGCCGATATCATCCTTCCAACCATGTTGTAGTCAACTCTGGTAGTATTCATTCTAGGCCCAATGATTTTTTCTCATCAAACACGACCACTCTGATGACATGACGCATCAATACAATCCAAAGCCATAACCTGTGCAACTCGGGTACTCAATAGCAATATCCCACGAACTTAAATCATAGAAAAGATTCACACGAGAGGACTATCCTGCCATTAACAAGTACCATCTCAACACCATGCTAAGAGCCTTCCACACATCGTAAAATCAAGACACACGAATCTGACACTAAGGATCACACCTCTACATAACTCCGCTACAATGCGTGATCCCATCCAAATGCTGGTCCACATGAAATACCTCAAGCCACCTTGCTCAAAATCGATAACCATTCCCAATTCGACATCAAGTACTCCCAGTGCATTTCCATAACCACGGGGGAATCGTACGATACCATGCCACACGAATCAGAAAGAACATAACCAATACGTCTCAATCCCGCAATACCCAATTACTTACCTTACTCAAATCCCGCTATAAAGCCCAAATTGTACCGCATCATATGTGCATATAACCAAAAATCACAACTCCTCGCAACACCGAAGAGTAATTTATAGATCACTCCAGAACACGAATAAGCTCAATGACAATCGAATGGTACACCTTTCAACATTAGCAATTCGGAGTCAACAATTCCGACCCGGTGCAGAACACACACCCATACTGGGCCTACCAATAACCCTAAATCAACTCTGGTCACCCACAACAGATAGATAACTCTCTGAAGACTCACAATGACTGAATCATGGCATTTACTAACATCTGACTTGCTTTGCTCGCTCCCTCACAGTCCACAACCACAAAATAATCTGATTATTAGAACTCTCAGTCTCAAAGTCCATGAAGCACACAAATTACCATATTTGATCTCCACTCCACCGCTCGAATATATAACACATCCCTGATACTCAATCATTCCACGAGGGATACCCCTAAAATTCTTCCGTGTCACCAAGCAACCTTGAATATCAGCAGCGATCCAACAAAAGAGCGTCACAATACCAATGAAGTACCCTTAACTCAAATACATTGTCGTTTCTGAAATGTATACCCTCATCAAGCCACACCAATTAGTGATATCATTTACCTAGTCATCTGAAACTGCCCATGCTGCCTAAGAATTTATGACCTTCCTTCTAGAACTAAAATGTGACCTTACACATGCAAATCTCAACTCTACACAACATACCGCATACACCCTGTCATCCTATGATAAATATGAGAATTTCATAATCCCTTCCAAATCATAAGCAACTACGTACTCAACTAGCCAAGAAATTTTCACTTGATCCCATCTAGTGAGAAAAATCACGATACACCACATGCTCCTCATTCCAATAGAAGATATACATATCTAACCGTGGTAGAAACCATCAGGAACTATCTGAATCCCATTTGTACAACACCAAACAGTCAGGACTGAATCCTTATGACTCAACCAAGCTACGCATGCCTCCAAAAATCCAAGAGCACTTCTAAGAAACACCTGTAAAAACTTATTGCCTCATAAACACCCAAAGAACTAATCATATCCCTTACCATGCCGATCTGATCTACTACAACGTTGTCCCATTAATTCAAGTTCCTTCTGACTTACCTTCGAATTGATACTTCTGCTTGCCATAATACCGCAATTCTCCACCTAGACTTACCACACGAGACCCAAGCATAGGACCGTACCGTTTAAGGCTCGTAAGCCGCTGAATACTCTCTCAATTATCCCCAACAAGTGACACATTCAAAATACTTACTCTGAAGAGACTTCCTGCGAATCTGAAACCATTACCTTCACTTTCCTAATACTGATAGATATAATCCATGATAATGTAAAGACACGACAAGAATTGACACCCCCACGTAAATCTCAGTTCTAGCCCAATTCACACCTTAGAGATCCTCAATCGCTACATATAACCTTGAATTCGTCAGAACCATTCTCGAGCGTCATTCACTCTACGCAATTTTAATTACACTGACCAAGCAGACATAACGACTTGAACCCGTTTGCAAACCACATACTAGTCCACACATTTGAAGCAACAAGCACACTCATACACTGCATACACTACACTTTTTACAATTACAACTCAATCATTCAATAAATTCCATTTACCCGTAGAGTACATTACAACCTGTATCAAAGAATTTCCATTACTCGAGTCATTCCCAGACTCCACCTCTGCAGATCATATCTGGTCCAACAATATACCTCGAACCTACCACTACAACACATAATCGTGCAATCAACTTATCATTAACAACCTCCCCCACTTGGCTTAAAGCCAGCGATCAAAAACAACAATAACTCACAATGCCCATGCGTTATCACTACCACAATACCGCAGTGAGATTCGACTAAATCCTTCACAAGCTCATAATAACACAACTCATCTAACAGCTCAAGACATCTGCAAATCTCGCATTCACCATTGTAATAGTCATGCCAACTTCCACAAGCGACCTAAGCTCAAATTACAACATATATCATTTACTGGTTGAAAAGAATTACTACAGAACAACATAAGGATCACACACCCCAGGACAACCCGCAGGAGATACCCCTGCCTTCTTAGCCTCGAAAATAATATCTCTCTATACACTTCCAAAAATCATAGCTATCACGCAATCATTATACATTCCTTCATTAAAACACAACCAATGTCTATCCTTGAGGCATCCAGATATGCGGTATAAGAACCTGAAGCTGATGGTGGAACTAACACCGGAGTTGTGGTCAAGGAAATCTTGAGCTCCTGGAAGCTATACTCACACTCGTTCGACCACCTGAATACCCTCACTGGACACCACGTGCCCCAAGAATGCTACTGAACTGAGCCAAAAATTCACACTTGGAGAACTTCGCATAAAGCTTCTCCTCCCTAAATCCTTACAATACCATCCTCAAATGTTGAGTATGCTACCCCTGGCTACGTGAGTACGCCAGGATGCCATCAATGAACACAATAACAAAGGAGTTATAACATGACTGAATACATCATTAATCAAATACATGAACGTTGTTGGGGAATTGGTCAGTCCAAAATACATCACCAGGAACTCATAACACAACATAAGGATCTGTTTCACTCCACATATAAACAACATGAGAGGTCCTCCAATACACTCACAACTCGAGGCAATATGCCAGCTCCAGACATAAGTCAAATACTCAATGGTTCTTGCTACATCTCCCGCCAATTCATTTTGTCACAATCAAACAACCTGAACACACCTAACCATCAGATCACACTCACCATGTAGTCATCTAGTCAAAAAGTCCCATCAATAAGGGCACAAACGGACATATAAGTCCCCCAAAAACATGTGCTCACACAAACAAAATCTCAGCACTCAAGCCACAGACAAAATCTGGCCTCAAGTCCTCCCGACTGGCCCATTATCAACATGCTAAAAATCACATCTCATCCATGGAAGTCACAAGTCGTCGATGCATAACTAATACCAAGCGCTCACGTGCGCATTCGAATACATGAAAGGAATTCAAAGAGTTACGCTTTTGGCTGAATAAAAGGGATTCTCATACCAAGAATTCAAGAATGTGAGATTTTTCCTAAGGGTTCTGTAGCCTCTCGAAGATAAGTACAGACGTCTCCCTACCGATCTGTAAGACTCTACTAAACCTGATCATGACCGTTGAATCCTATGTAACCTAGTGCTCTGATACCAACTTGTCACGACCCCAAATCTAAACTGGCGGTGATGGAGCCTATCGTGATACTAGGCTAGCCAATTCACTGAAAATAACGTAAAGATTTTCCATTTAATACATAAAATATCCGAATTTTTCATAATAATTCTGTTTAAAAACATAGTACATCAATAATACCACAAAATCAAATCTAACCACAACCCAACGCCCGGAGACAACTGTCATAAGAATCTAAGAAGTGATACAGTCTAATACAAATTCTCTACTACAACAAGTCTGGGAAGTAAAGTGAAATGTCAGAGTAGGAAGGAGAAAGAGTAGGCTGCGGACAAGGAGCAGCTACCTCAAAATCTCCGAACAATGCTACAAATGGGGTAGCTCAACTATCGCCCTGCCCCGGGACCTGAATCTGCACATAAGGTGCAGGGAGTAATGTGAGTACGTCAACTCATAAGTGAAAAAAGTAACTAAAAACTTGAGTGCAGTGAAGAGCATTTAAACTTCGTAATTTCATAAAAATAAGTACCAGTAAAGGTAATTAGATCAAGTCAAGAGTCCACATTTACCAAAGATTTCACCAAACTCCAGTTTTTCTTCCGTTTAAACTTGTAAAACACATTAGTCAACATTTATCAAAGAGGCTCAGTGTAAAGAAAAGTGAAAACAGTAGTTTCATAAAAATATCAGCGACTCGGCATAGTGTCACTCACAAATAAATCCTCTCAGCCACTCGTGACTCTACTCTCGTAAGTCAATGCTCACACTCAGCACTCTCACTAATCAGGTACCATATAACAACTGTTGCGGCGTGCAGCCCAATCCATATAATAACTTGTTGTGGCGTGCAGCCCGATCCATAATAGTAATCCACTGCGGCATGCATCCCGATCCATAATAGTCGACTGTGCCCACTGGGGGTGTACAAACTTTGGAGGGGCTCATACAGCCCAAGCGTTATATTGTTGCGGCATGCAGCCCGATCTATATATATATATATATATATATATATATATATATATATATATATATTGTTGCGGCGTGCAGCCCGATCCATATAATATATATTGTTGCGGTGTGTAGCCCGATCCATATAATAATTATATACATTGATGCGGCGTGCAGCCCGATCCATAACTATCCTCACATACTCGGCTCTCGGCCTCACTCAGTCATCCTCACAAGCCACTCGGGCAACTCATCTCAACTCACGGGACTCAGCCCAAAATACCTCTTAGAGATTCAAAACAGTGTGATAACAGTGAAAATAACAACAAGTAGTAAACATGACTGAGTTCACAAATGTTCTATTAGGATAGTGTGAGAATAGTATAAAAATACCCTTGAGGGTCTAAACAAATCGGCACAAGGCCCAAACATGGCTTACAACCCGTAAATAAGTATAAGTCTCTAAAATACAGGATATCTCATGATTTCAAATCAATTATACGGCTTAATAGTTGCTACGGGACGGACCAAGTCACAATCCCTATCAATGTACGCCCACACGCTCGTCACCTAGCATGTGCGTCACCGCACTTACCAAAACAATACAAATTATCGGGGTTTTATACCTTCAGGTCTAGAGTTACAATCGTTACTTACCTCAAAACAGTCCAAAAACTACTTTGCGATGCTCTTGTCCCTCGAATCGGCTCCCAAATTCTCCAAGTCTATCAAAAGTCATATTAATAACATCAAAATATGCTAGGGATACGAACCCCAATCGAAAACTATCAAACTTAGGCACAATTCCCGAAATTGGCCAAACCCGACCCCCGGGCTCACGTCTCGGAATTCGATAAAAATAAAAAAAACTAGAATCCTCATTCCCTCACGAGTCTACCCATATAAAATTACCAAAATCCAACCTCAATTACCCACTCAAATCATCAAAAGAAATTCTCAATTTTCCTCCCATATTTCTCCAATTTCCACTCTAATTTCTCAATTTACATGATAAAAATCAAAGCTAAATCATGGAATAAACCAAATTTGATTGAAGAACATTTACCTCAAGAACCCCACTGAAAATCTACTCCAAACCCTCCTTCTATCGAGCTCTCTAATGGTCTTTTAAATTATGGCCCAAAACCCTCGTTTTTGAAACTTAAACTTTCTGCCCAGTCTTTTCTTCATCGCGAACGCGTCACTAGGACTGCGTTCGCATAGAACAGTCCCAGCTGGCCCCTAATTTTCCTCTACACGAACGCGATGCACTGCCTTCCTAGACCAACGCGAACGCACTCCCTAGCCCGTGAACGCATAGACCAACGGGCCTGGGACCCTCAGATGCCTCACACACTACGCGAACGCACTCATCTACTCGCATTCGCGATGACCATTCAACTCAACTCACCGCATTCGCACCTCCAGGCTCGCGAACGCATAGAAGAAATATCCTCAGCACCCCAATTCCCCTATGCGAATGCGAGACCACCTCCGCGAACGCATAGGGTAAAAACATTTGCAGCAACTTAACGCCAGATCAGCTATGCTCAAAAGCCAAAATTCACCCTGTTAACCACCCGAAACTCACCTGAGGCCCCCAGGACCTCAACCAAACATACCAACACATCCCATAACCTTATTCAAACTTAGTCAAGCCTTCAAAACACCAAAACAAATGCAAAAACACCAAAATCACATCAAATTCAAGCCTATGAACTTTGAAATTTTTAAATTTCACCAAGGATGCCGAAACCATCCAAAACACATCCAATTGTCCTGAAAATTTGTACACATGTCCAAAATTACATTAGAACCTGCTCCAACTTCTGGAATTCCATTCCGTCCCCGATAGCCTATTTTTCACTGTCGACCGAAAATCGCCAAAAACTAACTTTCGCCAATTCAAGCCTAATTCTACACCGGACATCAAAACCACATTCTGAACACACTCCTAAGTCCCAAATCACCTAAAGAATCTATCTGAGCCATAAAATCTACATACCGAGGTTGTTTTCCAATAAGTCAACTCCCAGTTGACGTTTTTCCATTATTAAGCCAGCTTAAGAGACTAAGTGTCTCAATTCTCACCAAGACTACTTCGAACCCAAACCAACCGACCGCGAAACCTCATAAACAAACTAAATAAATAATGACAAGGCGAAAACATGAATAACGGGGCTAAACTCTCGGAACAACCGACCGGGTCGTTACAACACGACTTTCACATTACGCAAATGGCACATTCGAATCAATGCCTAAGGGGTAATTTTCCCACTCAAGGTTAGGCAAGATACTTACCTTTTTTAAGTTAGGAAATATTTCACAATAGCCTACTTGCGTGAAATGACATCCGAACGGCCCAAATCTAGCCAAATTAATTGCATAACTTCATTAAAATTCATCAAAATAATTTTCGATAATATAACGTCACTTAAAATTTCACATTAAAAAGTCAACCCTGAAAATAAACGCAAGCCTCGCCTCTTGGAACGCGACAGAATTTTTATGAAATCCGAACACCCACACCAATTTTATCAAATTCCGATAACGAATCGACCTCCAAATCCTCAACTTAAGGTATAGAAAATGTCTACCATTTTCAACCCAATTCACTAATTTCATGATTAAAACAGCAATAGATTCATGTATTTTAACCAAAATCGAGTTAGGAATTCTTACCCCAATATTTTCCTTGAAAAACTCTTTAAAAATCGCCTCACCCGAGCTTTCTTCGTCCAACAATGGAAAAATGAGAAAAAGTCTCATTTTTTTACTTTATTCTGCTGCCCATGGGTTTGTTCATCGCGTTTGTAACCCTCCCCTCGTGTTCGCGATGAACAAAATTCTCAACAGCCATTTCCAAACTCTTCCCAGATAGTCTAGTATAATGGTCATAACCTTTTGTAAAAAAAACTCCAAATGGAAAATGGTTTGACTTTCTGAAAACTAGACATCAAGGGCTACAACTTTCATTTTTGGATCATCTCCAAGTTTCTTATAGATTTTCAAGATATAATCTTCCAAAGTCAGAAAAAAGAAAGCAGGAATTCCTTCTTCGTGAACGCAAACCCAGAAGCCAAATCCTTCTTCGCCAACATGAGGGGCTCCTCGCGAACGCGGAGAACAAAACCAAACATCAGAAAACCAGCATCCAAAGTAGCCCAAAATGATCAGATAACACCTGAAACACATCTGAAACACACCCGAGGTCCTCGAAACCCCAACCAAATATACCAACAAGTCCTAAAATACGATACGAACTTATCGAGGCCTCAAATCACATCAAACAATACCAAAACTACGAATTGCACCTCGAATCAAACTTATGAGTTTATGAAATTTCCAAAGTCTATAACTTGTATCGAATCATATCAAATCAATCCAGAATGACCCCAAATTTTGCACACGAGTCATAAATGACATAACGAAGCTAGTAAAAATTTTGGAATCAAAATCCAAGCCCGATATCAACCAAGTCCACTAGCGGTCAGACTTATGAATATTTCAAAACTTCAACTTTCCGATTTTATGCTGGAATGCTTCAAACTATTCTACAAAATTCCAAATCCAAATCCGAACATACGCCTAAGTTCGAAACCACCATACGTAGCTATTGGAATCATCGAAATTCCATTTTGGAACCGTTTTGTAACGACCCGGTCGTTCATTTTGAGTATCACAACCTCGTTTCCCCATTTACTGAATATTTTATGCTCAATTATGATTATGTGATTTGTCGTAGAAGTTTCGGAATGAATTAGAACACTTAGTTCCAAGATTTAAAGCTTAAGTCAAAATAGTTGACCGGACATTAACTTATGTGTAAACGACTTCGGAAAAGAGTTATAATGATTCCAATTGCTCTGTATGGTGATTTTGGACTTAAGAGTATGTCCGGATAATAATTTGGAAGTCCGTGGTTGAATTAGGCTAGAAAATTAAAAGTTTGGAAGTTTTGACCGTGGGGTGAGTTGATATCGCAGTCAGAATCTGATTCTTGAAATTGGAATAGACCCGTTTTGTCATTTATGAATTGTGTGCAAAATTTGAACTTAATCGGATTTGAATTGATAGGTTTCGGCATCGAATGTAGAAGTTGAAATTTGTTAGTTTTTATTAGGCTGGAATTGGGGTGCGATTCGTGGTTTTAGCGTTGTTTGATATGATTTGAGGCCTCGACTAAGTTCGTATGATATTTAAGACTTGTTGGTGTATTTGGTTGAGGTCATGGGGGGCTCATATGAGTTTCAAATGGTTAACGGATCAAAACATGGACTTAGAACAAACTTGAAAGTTTTAGCCTTCTGGTGCAATCGCACCTGTAGAACTTTGGTTGCAGGTGCGAGCTATGGAGCGCAGAAGCGGAAAAGGGAGAGTGGGGCAGTGGCCGTAGGTGCGAGGGAAAATTCCGCACCTGCGTCACCGATGAAGACGAGGGGTCACAGATGCGCGGGTGACCGCAAAAGTGGACTACTTCTTACAAAATCGAGAAGCTAAAAGGCGATCGCAGAAGTGGATGTAGTGCAGCCTTGGCAAAACCGCAAGTGTCCACAAGTGCGAAAGCACTAGGCAAATTACAAATAAAGGGGTTCCGATATTTTTATCATTTTGGACCTTTCAAGCACGGTATGGGGTAATTTTTCAGAGATAATTCATGGAAAAGCTTTAGGTAAGTCACTTGTAATCATTGTCAGTCAATAATATAGAAGTATCATCGAGTATTTCAACTAGATTACGTGTTTTTAGGTGAAATTCGAGAATTTGAGCCTAGGAATTTGAAAATTAGATTTGAGGAGGTCGAGTTGATGTCGGAATTTGATAAATTTAGGATGGTTGGACTCGTGGTTGAATGAGCGTTCATATTTTGTTACTTTTGTCGGGTTTCGAGACGTGGGCCCTACTGATAATTTTTTAGTTGAATTTCGGATTTTGTAGGAAAATTTAGTATTTTCATATGGAATTGATTCCTATAATTTATGTTTAATGTATCGAATTAATACTGACTAGATTCGAGGCGTTCGGAGGTCGACTCGCGAGGCAAAGCGTATTGGAATAAAGGATTTCACGGTTTTAGGTAAGTAACACTTCTAAACTTGGTTCTCAGGGTATGAATCCCTGAATTTCGTATTATATGAATTGTTTGGAGGTGACGCACATGCTAGGTGACGGGCCTGTGGGCGTGCACCATGGAAATTTTGACTTAATTGATTCTGTGGAGTTTCATAATCATATAATCATGTCATTATCCACATATCCTCCACGTGTTAGAGGAAATTGAGCTGAGACTCATGTTTTTCATGTTTGGTCTATGTGACGATATTTTTGGGACCCCCATAGGTCTTATTGCTATTGAATTACTTGTTCAAATTTACAATTTTGTACTCAGTCACATCTATCATTTGCATATCATATCTCAGTCTCTGTTGCCATTCATTGGTACATCGTATCATCATGTCGGGTTGATTTTTATGTCATTGAGAGCCCGAGATACTGGCATTTTTTTAGTGATATTTATGGGATCAAGTTACCTGCCGCAACATGTTTTATTTATTCATGCATGGATCTGGTTATTATAGTGTTTGGGCTGAAGGAGCCCCTCTGGAGTCTTCACCCCCTACAGTGAGCACGGTTGATTTTATATTAAGGAATGGATCTTTCATGGGTATGGATCTTGCTCGAATCATTTATACTTTGGGATAGATCTTCCCTGGGCATAGATCTTGCCCGAATCATTTATACTTTGGGATGGATTTTTCCTGACATGGTTCTTGCCTAATTATCTATATTGAGGGATGGATCTTCCCTGGGCTGGATTGGCCTTACACGGCATTGAGCGACTGGCTGTCAGTTGATATTATATTTGGGATGGATCTTCCCCGGGCTGGATTAGCCATATACAGTATTGAGTGATTGAGTATTTTGAGAGTGTGAGTGCATGAGGTTTCCACTGAGGTGCCCACATACATCATGTACATTGGCATGTTGATATATAGATGTCATATTCCTCATATCATTCAGAATTGATCTATTTTACTTGTACTGAGTTTAACTGTTGAACTTGAAAGCATGCCTACATTTCTGTATCGTTATTTCTATACCGGACTGTACCTGTTGAACTCGTCACTACTTTCAGCCCAAAGATTAGTCTTATTACTTATTGAGTACATGAGATCGGTTGTACTCATACTACACTCTGCATTTCGTGTGCACATCCAGGTACCTCCGTATACGGCGGCTGCTAGATTTTGGAGTTTTATCTTTTGGAGATTATCGAGGTAGTTGCTTGGCGTCCCCAAACCATGACTCTATTTCCTTTCAGTTATTGTACTGTTCTATATTTTCAAATAATGTTTTTACCAGTCAGACTATGTTATCATTTAGATGCTCATGTACTCAGTGACACCGGGTTTTGGGAGTGTGTTTATATCAGAAATTGTGGGATTTTCTATTAAATTTAACTATAATGTTTTCAAACTTAAAAGATTATAGTTGTTTATTGAGGTTATCGGCTTGGCTAGTATTGAGATAGGCGCCATCACGACATGCGAATTTTGGGTCGTGACATGGCTGCTCAAAAGTTAAACTCCGGTCAACTCTTTTCTTTAAGCTTCAAAAATAGGAATTGTTCTTTCAATTTGATCCTGAATAATCTGAAAACCAAACTCGACCACACACGCAAGTCATAATACAAATCATAATGTTGCTCGGGACCTTAAGTCGCTGAACAAGACGCCAATTCACAAAACGACAGGTCGGATCGTTACAAAGAAATATTGCATCCAACAAAAGACTTCAATTCTAGTGAGTATTTCTTATAATCTAAAACTTATGCAAGATGAGAACAGAAAAGATACGTGCAAATCTTTAAATAAAATTAATTGAAATCTTTAATTACTAACATAATATTTTTATCATAAATTAGTGCATTACACTTTCAAAATGTATGGGGAAAAATTCTAGACTTATTGTTGGTAATTTTAGAGATTCAAAAAGTGCACTGTTATAAAGATGAATGTTGCTATTTGTCACGACCCATTCTACCCTCCGAAAGGTATCGTGACGACACCTAGTCTCTATGACTAGGTAAGCCTAAATTGCGGATAAAACTTAACTAAAAATGCGATAAATAGACAAAAAGGATAAAATCTAAATAATCACAATGATGTAGCTCGGCATGTACAAATATAAACCCCAAAGACCCGGATTGTCACAATATAGTCACAGGCTTCTACACTACTGTAGCTCTAAACAAAACTAGGAAAGAGTACATAGGAAAATCTCTATAAGTCAGAATAGAAGGTGACTCGGAGGATTCTGCGGACGCGGCATAAATACCTTGTGGTCTCCTAGTAACAACTGCAATAACTAGCCACGCGACTGATAACTCGTACCTGGATCTGCACACAAAAAATATGTGCAGGAAAGGGCATGAGTACACCACATTTGGTACCCAGTAAGTGTCAAGCCTCACGCTAGTCAAGTAGTGACTAGGTCAGGTTAAGGCTCTACTGGATTTATAAATAAATCAATTTAAAACAGTACGAAAGCTAAGTAATTGCTACAGTAAACAGTTAAAGAAAATAATCTAAAACATAACAATAAAGAGAGCCTTTGGCTCAACGCGATATGTCACAAGGTGGAATCTCCCGGGATACCGTCCCGTAGTTCCAAATGATTATGTAGTACATGGGGATCTCCCGGAATACGTCCGTAGTCCCAAAACAAAAATATGCAGTGTTGGGAGATCTCCCGGATTACGTTCGTAGTCCCAATTTAAATATGCAGTACAGGGTAATCTCCCGAATTATGTCTTTAGTCCCAAAATAAATATGCAGTGTTGGGGGGATCTCCCGGATTACGTCTGTAGTCCCAATTTAAATATGCGATGCGAAATGAACGACAGATAAAGCGCCAATTCAAAATAGTTCATCAAATAGCAGATGGGGAGAGGCGATAAGCTAACTAAACATGGCGCACAGAGTGTCAGATAGGCAACTTAATATTAAATAGGTACGCATGCTTTCCTAATCTAAGTTAACAGTTAAACACATTAAAGCAATGTAATAGGGGAAGGACAATTTATAAATTTTGATTTTTGCAATTAAGGCCCGTGCACGTACTCGTCACCTCACGTACACGGCGCCCACATATCAACTAATGTCAAAACAACCTAAGGGGAAGTTCCCAACACAGAGAGAGGCAAGCTACGTACCTCGGCTGCTCAAATCAACTCAAAATCACGTTCTTGCCACGAGTACCCGACTCCAAATGGCCTAAATCTATTCAATTCAATTGCATAATGTAATTAGGGGTGTTCAAAACCGATCCAAAATCGAAAACGAAACCGAACCGAACCGAATCTTAATGGCTTACTGGTATCAGGTTAACGGTTTAACGGACGGGGAACGAATTGGAATTTTTTAATTAACGGCTTATCGGTTTGGGGGTGGATTATTCAATTTTCTTAACGGCTAATCCGTTAAACCGTTAAGAACATAAAATTTATGTTTATCCATATATAATTATATATTATATAATATATGGCCTAGGCCAAGACAAGACACCTTCCTTCACTCTGCAATAGCCCGACGACTACTGCAGTGGACACAATTCAAAAATAACCTTAAGGAAAGGGCTTATATAAAATAAAGAGAAATTCAAAACAAGTAAATACCAAAACAAAAACACAAAAAACCCTTCCACTCTCCAGAAACCCTAAAATCAAACTTAATTCCTATTTCCTAACGCCTACTGATACTCTGTACTCTCCAGTGTCCACTGTCCAGTCTCCTCGTCCTCGTCCTCGTCGACTTCACTTCACCAGCCGACGCCCGACAGGCGACAACCGTCTCCGGTCTACTTGTGAGTTGTGACTCGCCGTCTCCGCCTCTCCGGTCTCCCTCTCTCTGTTTCGCCTAAAATCTGGTAAGTTTCTTTTCTTGTTGATGTCTTTAAAATCAAAAGTTAAAGACAAATTTTTTGTTCAGCAGTCATGTTAAATGGATCGATTGGTCATTGTTATGCATAGGCAAAAATTTTGTTATAGTGGCACTTGCTTCATTTAGCTCGTCTGAACATCACAATTTTTGGTGAACTTTTTATGTGATGTATATACAATTAAGTGCACAAATTTCCAAATTTATGGATCCTTTATATCTTTTCTTTTTAGTGCAAGTCATTTCATTCAAATATGTAAATCCAGAATGAGCTTAATTTTTCTTCATTATTAGAAAAAGTAAGGAGCTTTCTATTACATTTTTTTAAAATTGGATTTACAATGTAAATTGTAATTTAATCTTGGCTGAGTATGGTGCTTATACTTTTGGTTAGTCTTAGAGTGTATGTTGCCGATGAAAGGGCTTGAAAATGAGTGTGATTTTACTCCCTATTGATAGCCATTGTATATTATCTGTTTGATGCTTTCTTGATTGAGTATGTTTCAACTTAGAGTTCCTTTTGGTTGGGTGTGAAGAGTTTGTACTTAATATTGATACAGAGAATATGGAGCTCGAATTTTCTTGAATGATCTACTTAACAGAAGTGTAGTTATGGTCGCTAATAGGAGACTTAATGGTGATTTAGAATATTGCGCGTGAGTTTTGCTTGAAAAAACTTACAAAAGAGAAGTACATGACTTCATACAGTACCATACAATCCATATAAACATTTGCAATATTCCAAGGAATTACAGTCATGTATTTATATTCATGATGATCTGGTGTTTTTGCTCATTTGTGCTTCTAACACATGCTTGTCATTTGTGCTTCTGATTTGGTGTTTTTGCTCTTTATGTTATGGTCCATTACAACTTGATGTCTTTATTCTCATTCCTTTTCTTTTATTATTTGCAGTGACTCATACATGGATAAAAATATACAAAGTGATAAGGTGATGATGGGGGAAAGTGGAGCTTCTAATTCAAATGCAACAAGTCAAGCTCAAACAACAGAGTCAAATATAACCAAAAAAGGAGAAAAATGTCAATTTTTTTACAGAAATTACTACTTCTGAAGGGAGTACAAAAGAAAAATGTAACTATTGCTTTATTGAGTACGTATTTAAGACCAAAGACGGTACGTCGACACTTCTTTCTCATATGCTTAAGTGTCCTAAACGCCCTACTATTGTTGATAAAAAACAATCAAATTTAGGCTTTCAATCTGCTCCTGGGGGTAGTCAGGGTGACGTAGCTGTTGTTACTTGGAAATTTGATCAAGAAGAATGTAGGAAGGCGTTATGTCGTATGGTAATAGTTGATGAGCTTCCTTTTAGCTTTGTTGAGAAAGAAGGTTTTAGTGACTTTATGAAAGTGGCGCAACCTTATTTTTGGATCCCTTCCCGTAGTACTGTAACTAGGGATTGTTTTGATCTTTTTAATGAAGAAAAGCAAAATTTGAAGAGGTTTTTTATAGAAACAAAACAAAAAGTATGTATTACCACTAATACCTGGACTTCTATACAAAGAATCAATTACATGTGTATCACTGCCCATTGGATTGATAGTGAATGGAATATGCATAAGAGAATAATTAATTTTTGTCCTATTGTTAGTCATAAAGGCGAAGATATGGCAAATGGTATTGGTAGGTGCTTACGTGAGTGGGGGATCAATAAGATCTTCACTGTCACAGTTGATAATGCAAGCTCAAATGACGTGACAGTAAAAGAATTATCTAAGCAATTAACAAAAATGGGTACTAATTTGATGAATGGTACTCACCTTCACGTGAGATGTATGGCTCACATCATGAATCTTGTGGTCCAGGATGGTTTAAAAGAATCTTCAGTGTCTATTGAACGTGTTAGGCATGCAGTGAGATATGTTAGGCAGTCTCCTGCGAGGTTGAAGAGGTTTCAAGAATGTTTTGATGATGAACAACTCAATTGTAAAAAAACTTTATGCTTAGATGTTCCAACTAGGTGGAATTCCACCTACTTGATGTTGCGTAGGGCTATTGAATTTGAAAGTGCATTTTCACATTATGCTTCTAGTGAAATTGGCTTGAGACATTATCTTGAGCATTCTTATATTGATGTTGGAATTCCTACAGGTGAACTTTTGAGTAGTGATTGGGAGAATGTAAAAAGAATTACAAAGTTTCTAATATCTTCTTACTTTGAAGATATCTGGATCACGTTATATTACATCTAATATTCATTTTCTTGAAATTTGCGTTGTTGCTGTTTATTTGAAGCAATTGATAGCAAATGAAGATACAATTTTAAGTGAAATGGCAAAGAATATGAAAGAATAGTTTGATAAGTATTGGGGTGATCCAGGGAAAATGAACAACATAATTTTTATCTCATGTATTTTGGATCCACGTTACAAGATCGAATCGGTTGGCTATGCACTTGTAAAGATGTTTGGTGTAGATCAGGGGCCAACTATACAAGCAGAAGTGACAAAGTACATGACTTCATTATTTTGTGAGTATGTAAAGTCCAACTCAAAAGGTGTTGTGCTTGCTTCATCTTCAGATTGTTCTTCATTGGACACTTCGACTTCCCGGCTTACTGGCAGTCAAGAAAGCACCCCAAATATAGGACTTTTAGAATCACTCATGCAAGATATAAAAAAAAAAAAAAAGTGGGAGTGGAGGTGTTGATACTAGAACAGAGTTAGATAAATATTTAGGTGAAGAAACTGAGGATGACACTAAAGAATTTGATGTTCTTCTTTGGTGGAAATTGAACTCGGCTAGATTTCCTATTCTTGCGGAGATGGCTCGTGATGTATTAGCTGTTCCTGTTTCAAGTGTGGCATCCGAATGTGCGTTTAGTACGGGAGGACGTCTTCTTGATTCATTTAGGAGTTCATTAACTCCTAAATTGGTGCAAGTTCTAGTGTGTCTTCAAGATTGGCTTCGAAATGAAAAATTAAAACAACCTATTAGTGTTGAGGAAGATCTTGATAAAATCAAGCAGCTTGAACAAGGTAATAATATTGTTACTATATTTGTTGTATATAAGTGTTGTTGATATGCTTATATTTATCACATGACTCATTATTTTAATTTTTTTCTTCAGATTTAGCCAGCAATGGAAAAGACCCTTCCGTAATTGACGTGTAGTGTTAATATATTTGGTAAGAATTCGAATTTAACCCATCAAGGCCTCAAGTATTTGTTTTATATAAGTGTGTATTTACTGTTAATTGAACTAACAATGGGAAGCATTATTTCTTGACTTCATCTCTTTCGCTCATTTCTTTGTATTTTTCTTCTATTTTTCTATTCAAATCCTTCTATGTGATCTTCTTTGTTCCTTTCTTTCCTTGTTTTAGAAGAAGAAATCACTGAAATTTGAACCTTGTTACTCTTTGAAGGTATTGTCCCTGTTGATGAAGGCTAAGGAGAAGACTTGTCCACAACATTCTTGGGGCATTCTTAATTTGGGTCTAGTTACTAAATAATTTTAGTTGAGGGACATTTTTTTACCCTTTGGTGTTGCACGGTGGTGATACGATTCTGGCAAAAAGAGGCTCCGGAGTTGAAGAAACATCTGTAGACCGTCGTGTGGTTAGCCTATTTGAACAAGTTTTTTGTTTACTGTCATAATATTTAGCAGTTCAATGAGTAATTTCCCAGTTTCTGGGATACATGTGTTATTGGAGTTTATGGTTTGGAGTCACTTTCCTTTTCTATTTAGAAGTCATGGACATGTTCAGTTATTAGTTTTCTCTATTTAAAAGTGTATGATGTATTTGACAAATTACTGAAGTCCATTAAGCACTTTCATTTTTTGTTGCTTTTTCTTATATGTTTCTGTCAATTTTTAACATGACGATCATCAAATCATATAAAGGTAAAGTATATATTTGTTGCAAATACTTAAGTGTATACTTAAGTAAGTCACATATCTCACTTTGATAAGTTCACATATTCTGTTAAGTTATAAGTTATAATTTGTCTTTGCCTCAAGCAATACGATAACCAAAGGTTGAATTAGGTCGATAAACCGCCCGATAACTGTCCGATAAGAGGTAAACCGATACCAATCCGCCCGATATCTTATCGGGTGGCTAGCGGATTAATACATTTAAAATCCGATAACCGATAAGCCAAACCGTTAAGAGTAAATAACCGCCCAATACGCCCGATAAGCAGCCCTAATGTAAATATAACTTCAAGTAGTTAATCTAACTAATTAATTCGAAGCTAATACACGAAATTAGAAAAATCGCCCCAAAAAGTCTCCCGGGCCCACGTCTCGGAATCAAGTGAAAGTTACCAATTTAGAACACACATTCCCTCACGAACACACTCGAACAAGAATCATCAAAATCCGACGTCAAAATCCCATTAAATTCTCGAATTTTTAGTTGGGAAACTTTTCTCCCATTTTTCTATTTTTTCACTCAAATTCCTTGATTATATTGAAGAACTTGCTATAGATTGATGAAATAAAAATAAAATAGGATTAGGAATCGTTACCTACTGATCTCCTCTTCAAAATCCACCCAAAATCGCCTATTCTCGTGCTCCAAATCGATTTTAGAAGTTATGAAATTCAAACCCTCGATTTGTCTATTTCTAACCAGCGATTTCCGCTTCTGCGATCAATTGGGCCGCACCTGCGGAAAAGGCATCGTAGGTGCGAAAAGTCACTTAATGGGCCGGGGCCGCATCTGCTGTCCCAGATGCACAGGTCCAAATCCTCATTTGCGGTTAACTCGGCCGCTTCTGCAGGGCCGCACCTGCGGTCCAACATCCGCAGGTGCGAAAAACACCAGAACAGCCCACATCAGATTTTGCCTAAGTCTCATTTCCTTCCCGTTGAGCATCCGAAACACACCCGAGGCCCCCGGGACCTCGACCAAACCTACCAACCAGTCATATAACATCATTCGGACTTAGTGAGCCTTCAAACCACATCAGATAACACCAAAAACACGAATTAAACATGAATTCAATCCTAAGAACTTAGTATTTTTCCGAAATCCACAAACGATGCCGAAACACAACCTTTGTAACTTCATGGTATACCCATGGATTGGCCAGTTCTTATTTGGAAGGCTGCAAACCTAGTCTGAATAACCTCAAATTTGACACACAAATCACAAAATGACACTACGAACCTACAACCACTCCCAGAATCCCGTTCCGAGCCCGATATCAAAATTTCACCTATCGTCCGAAATTGCCAAAAATCTAACTTTCGCCAATTCAAGACTAAATCTACTACAGACCTCGAAAACACATTCTGGACGTGCTCCTAACCCCAAAACCACTCAACAGAGCTAACGGAGTCGACGAATTTTCATTCCGGATCCGTCTTCATATAGTTCCGACTACGGTCCGATTTCTAAGGCTTAAATTCATAAACTATGTGTCCAAAACTCTCCGAATTCCATGACTAATCATTCCGGCAAGTCCCAAAAGCAGAAACAAACGTGGGGAAAGCAGTTATTAGGGGTTTGGGGCTCAAACTCTCAAAACGACCGGTCGGGTCGTTACACTATTATAAGTAGAAGTTGTTATAAAGAGATAAAATATAACATAAGAAATTAATTGACTTTTATAGTGAAGTATCTATATATCTATATAAAGCTGCGGAAAAAAAGAGTGATGTGGCACATCTCATTGCCCAGCATTCATATTTATCTTTTATTTGGATTTTTTGCTTTTTTTTCCTCTCTTATTCTTTATGTCCACTTTAATGTATAAATGCCTCAATTCATTATCAAGTAAACAATTGTTTCCACCAATTCAAAGGAATACTGGTAAAGTTAATATTTAATAATATTTGATGATATTTATAGGATTATCTTTCCCTGCTGGTTATTGATATGGAGCGGGGAGGAGGGGAGGGATAGAGGGTGAAATTACACCTTTTTGTGACTTATAAGGGAACAGTCAATGTCTCTTTGTTCTTCTTCGCGGGACTCTTTTTATTTTGAGTTTGAATCGCGTCCTTTAATAATAGAAGAAAAATCACATAATCATTTGTATTTAGAAGATTTTATGTAATTTTTGTTTTATTTTTTCTTTGAGTATAACTATCTGACAATTATTTTTTGTGAATATGTAAAGTTGTTGCGTCTTGGTTCCGCGCCTGTGACAGTCCAATTTTATTTATAAAAAGTATTGTTCTGTTTTTTTTTCTTTTTCTTATAGATAAATGGAAGTATAAAAATGAGAGAAAGGCGATTGTTCTTTTAAACTAGATGTGAATTTGGAATACTTACAAGAAAATGTGACAAGAGCAAGAGGGTGGTTGCTCAATGAGTTTTTTCACCCCTGTAAATGTATATTACTTTCTTGATACAATTAAACAAAAATAGCATATTGTGTGTCTGCATGACATGAAAACTTTTTTTTTTTTTTTCCTTTTTCCTCTCATTTTTCTCATTTATCTAACTTTTAGAAGTGTAAAGTCTACAATTATTCAACTTTTCTCAGAGTATTAGTTTAAGGGAATATATGTGTATGCATGTGTTCATGTATTTTGGAAAGTATAATTTAATGATATGGTACATAAAAGTTTTATTTCTCAACTATCAATTAAATTGGAGAAAGAAAAGGAATGTCTAGCCGCAATTAGTTATTATATAAATGTTATTATAGAGAGATCCAATTGTAAGTATTTTTCATGTAAAATTTAGAGAAACGCAGAAGTATAAATTATTGGTGCTTGTACTGCTTAGAGATCATGTTATTTGTGGAACCCAATATTTGAAAGGAAGAATTTTGAAAATCCAAATCCAAAAGTGGAGAATAAAAGACAAAAAGAAAAGAAGGAAAGTGGAGAGTAAAATTACGCCAGTTTTACCTAACTAGGATAGTGAGTATGGCAACTCTGTATATGACTTCCGTGTCTGCTATGGAAACCTACGAGACCCAATTTCATCATGAACCTATTGCTTATTAATTAACTATGGTTTAGTTCTCGATATATTAATTAACTATGGTTTAGTTATCATGACCATATTTATAAAGTCATGTGTCATGTATTTATTAAAAATTCCTAGGGTTTTTTCCCCTTACTTAATTTATATAAATAGTAGCGTACTAATGGCATACCCTTGTTCTCTCTTCCTCTCTCAGCCATTAATGAGTAACCTTTTAGGTTTGTGTAGTTTTAGGTTTTAAATCTTATTATGGAACTTTGGAAGCCAAAACGTGAAATTCTACTTCAGGTAAGTTGATTTTCTTGATGTCATGAAGTTCTTTAGTTTTCCCTGAGTTTATGCACATGGAATAATATCTGGGGCCATAACTTTGTTAATTTATGATCATGAGAGGCGGTTCAAACATTGAACACCTAAAGCTAAATTTTAATAAGAGATCAAAAAATTTGACATATCCGAATTCGGATAAATAATAAAAAATAATGGATATACTACTATGATTTTAAATATAAAAAAATACTACAGGACCTTGGATCATTTGTCTGTTACGGAAGTACCGTGTTCAGATGAACACGGTGGCCATACTCTACATCGGCTCCAAGTCTTGTTATCATCTCTGCACTCCTGTGCATGCTTTGAACACTTAATTTCTCTCTGGCCAGATATAATGATGTAATAATCCATAGCCATCATGCATATCTCAGTTGTGGCACTCTTCCCCTTCATTTGAGATCCTATCTACTCTATTTCATTTTGCAAAGTCTAGTATTTGTGCCACTGTATCAACTTTCTCCCAACTTCAGCACCTAGTGTAACATAAGCGGATACAAGAATATTTATGAGTTACTATATCAACCTCAAATAAATATATAAATAAGTAATTGGATTCATAATCAAATATTTATAGAAATTTAATATATTTTTTAATACAAATACAGAATATATGCAAAAGCGATTGGGTTCGCCCGGAGTATACACTCGTAAAAAAGAGGATGTGCAATAATGTCATTAACTTCATTCATAATTAGTTCTTATCAATGTTTTAAAAGTCTTTCTTAGAACCTCGCCAAAGGGCTTGCTCCAGGATGAGGCCCTTGAGAAACGCCAAGCTTTGGGGCCTTTTTGTTGTTGAAGCCAATTATACTTTAGAATGTATCAAAATGCAAATTTTTTTAAATTTTTTTTATAGTGATTTTTACTATTTATATTTCATATTGATAATGTTAGATTTGATTGAACCCGTTGTTTCAATTTTAACAAAATATGATGCTCTTTCATTTATTGTCTGGTTATTCGAATGTTATTGTGAATTTGTATCCCATAATAATTTTAATCTTAATTATATTAGTATGGAAGATATATTTTAGACTTATAAATTTTATTTTTCTTTTCTATTTGTATTGTATTTTTCCTTTTTTGTATCATTATCGGTCAACCAGGCGAAATCATAAACTTTGGAGTTCCTCAATTGGGCAAAAGCATAAAGTCTCGAGCATTATCAACTGAGAGTTTTAAAGGTATGTCATGTGTCCTCATTCTCATTATTTAATATATTTATACTAGTATTTTTTTATAAATTAATATTTTACCACGTTGTTTTTATATAGAGAGAGAGAGTCAAACATCTCTATAACAACCTCGTTTGTTTATTTTTTGACTTTATATATTGGTTGTTATACACCTATAATAATATTTAACATTTAAATCTTATTTGGCTGTTAAAGATAAAAATTATCTTTTATATTCAATGTTACCTTTATTTCTAGAGGAATAGCTTGATGTTTAGACCCCATATGGCATGTATAATACTAGTCAATAAATCAATAACGAGAGAATTGCACATAAGTACAATATATACACATACATTGCAACTGAGTGGCTTAAGGATATATACTAATCCGAATAGAATTTGGATTTGTATTTATCTCATGTTTAATTATGGGAATTAACTAATATCGGTACAAGTTTAATTAGCTATCCCATATAGAAGGTGTGATAGCTAACTCTATGGGATATCTTTGTCTTTCTCAAAATTAACCAAACGACCCTAAGGGGTTGTTTAGCTGCGGAATAAGTTATCTCGAAATTATGATGATAAGACTATAATACAACAACAACAAATCCGATGAATTTTCACAAGTTGGGTCTAGGGAGGGTAATGTGTAATCGGACCTTACTCTTACTTTAGGAGGGCAGAGAGGTTTCTGATAGACCCTCGGCTAGAGAGAAGATAAAAAGAAGCATAGGCCACAAGCAGTAACAACAACAAAAAGAAATTAAGAAAACCAAAGCGAAAGATATCAATTAAACAGTAGGTAAAGATAGCAATCTACGAGTAAAATGGATACCATACTAATACTAATGCTACCGTCTGATAAAAAAAGAGCAAAACGCTTGGCTACCTACTAGCCTTTACTCTAATTCTCGACCTACACACCCTCCTATCAAAGGACTTGTCCTCGGTGAGCTCCAGTTGCGTCATGTCTTGCCTAATCACCTTTCTCAATACTTCTTTGGCCTACCTCTACCCCTTCTTGTACCCTCTACGGCCAACCTCACACCTCCAAACTGAGGCAACATTGCGTCTCTTCTTCACATGCTCAAACCATCTCATCCTCGCCTCTTGCATATTATCCTCCACAAGGGCCACTTCTATCTTTTTGCGAATAACTTCATTCCTAATATTATCAAAGTCGGCATGCCTGCACATTTATCTCAACATTCTCATTCCAGCTACTTTTATCTTCTGGACATGAGATTCTTGACTGGCTAACACACTACCCCATACAATATAGTCAGTCTAACCACCACTTTATAGAACTTACATTTGAGTTTAAGTGGCACATGCTTATCATTATAGGACATCGTAAGTGAGTCTCCATTTCGTCCACTCTGTTCTGTTACGATGTGTAACATCTTCATCAATCTCTCTAGTTCCTTGTATTACTGACCCAAGGTACCTGAAACTACCTTTCTTGGGAATGACTTGTGTATCATGTCATATTTTAGGGTTACGTCGCTGAACTTGCACCCCAAGTATTTTGTCTTGGCCCTGCTCAACTTAAAACCTTGAGATTCTAGAGTCTACCTCCAGACTCTCGTTAACACCACCTCGCGTCTCGTCAATCAAAACTATGTCATTAGCAAATATCATATACCATGGAACCTTCCCTTGAATGTGTCGCGTCTGTGCGTCCATCACCAAGGAAAATAAAAATAGACTAAGAGTTGATCCCTGGTGCAACCCTATCACAACCAAAATGTGTTCCGAGTCTCCTACCATTGTCCTTATCCGGGTCTTAATACCATCATACATGTCCTTATTCACCCTAATATAGGCTACCGGGACCCCTATCTTCAAAGCATCTCCATAGTACCTCTCTCGGGATTTTGTCAAAAGCTTTTTCAAGGTCAATGAACACCATATACAAGTATTTTTTTCCATATACCGCTCCACCAATCTGCTCACAAGGTGAATGGCTTCCGTAGTCTTATGACTCGGCATGAAACTGAACTGGTTCTCAAAAATAGACACACTCTTTTGCACCCTCACTTCTATGACCTCTCCGACACTTTCATCATATGACTTACAGCGTGATACCCCTGTAATTATTATAATTTTGTATATCACCCTTGTTCTTGTACAATAGAACTATCGTACTCCACTTCCATTCTTCGGGCATCTTCTTTGTCCTAAAAATGACGTTAAAAACCTAATGAGCTACCTCAAACCTACTCACCCTTTTCATTCAAGAATTTGTAGAAGTACGTCTGCCATCTTCGCCTAATGTGAGCCTCTTCCATTAACACTATGCCTTCCTCATCTTTGATGCACTTAACTTGATCCAGATTACGTGTCTTTCCTTCTCTCACCTTGGCTAGCATGTACAACTTCTTGTCCACCTTTAGCCCAACATTTTTATACAAACATCCAAACTCCGTATTTTTGTTGCAGTAACCGCTAACTTCGCCTCCTTCTTAGCTTTCCTATTCCCTTCCATGTTCGTCATCTTCCACTTTTTTCCGGTACCTCATCATTCTACCACCAGTCCTCTTTTGTGGTGGCTAAAGAAACCTTTCGAGACTCCAAACACCTCTCTCGCAGCCACTCTAATACATTCTGATGTCGTGGTCCACATACAACTCGCGACCCTACTGCTCTTCCAGGCCCCTATAGCCAGCAAATCCCCCACCAACTCCTGAGCTTTGTCACTAGTCAAGGCATTCCACTTGATCCTATGTTACCATACTCAGCCCCCATGTTCCTCTTTCTCTCTAAGTCCATCACCAATAGCCTATGCTGAGTCGTGAGATTCTCACTCGGGATAACCTTGCAACCCATGCATAAACCTCTACCACACTTCCGTAGGAGTAGATAATCAATTTGGGTCTTAGCCAACGTACCCTGAAAGGTGACCAAGTGTTCCTTCCTCGTCAGCAAACACGAGTTAGTAATCACCAAATTGAAGGCTTTAGCACAATTTAACAACGAAGTTCCTCCTCCATTTCTATCTCCAAAATTGAAGCCACCATGCACATCGTCATAACCCCCAAAGGTCGTTCCGATATGGCCAATGAAATCTCCGGCTATGATAAACTACTTGGTAAGAGGGATGCCACAGACCAACCCGTCAAATTCTTCCCATAAATGCCTTTTTACCTCCTCATTTAAACTCACTTGAGGCGTCTAACTTTAACTAAGTTTAAAGTAGACCTTCCAACAAACAGCTTAATAGTCATCAGTCTGTCGTTCACCCTCTTAACTTCTACCACTAGGTCCCTATGTTCATAATCAACCAAAATACCTACCCCGTTTTTACGCCTATCGTCTCCAGAGTACCACAGTTTAAACCTATCTGCATCTCGAGCCTTAGTCCCAACTGATCTAATCTCCTGGGGACACACTATATTGATCTTCCTCGTCAGGAGAATCTTCGCTAACTCTATCGACTTCCCCGTCAAAAATACCAATGTTCCAGGACTGAACTCTCAACCTAGTCCCACCCGCTCAACATGAGTACATACCATATTTTACCATCACTCACCCCAGCCGTTGTAATCCAAGGCAAACTAAGCTAGTACCAAGGGCAGATTTAGGGGGCGGAAGGGGGTTCGGGCTGAAAAATTACACTGTATATATAAGGCAAAAGCTGTTTTTTCCTCTATATATTAAGTTTTGAACCCCCTTAAAATAACTTAGAAGTGTAGTTTAGTAATCAAGGGGGTTCAAAACCTTCATAAGGTCATAGGTACAATTCCCACTAGTTACAAAAAATATTTTTGAACCCCCTTCATGGAGATCCTGCCTCCGCCACTAGCTAGTACTATCATTTAAACATGCAAATAATTAAACTAAAAGAATAAGGCCTAACACTTAAAATTCTATTCACTACTTATGGAGTACAGATAAGTAAAATAGATAAGCAAGAAATAAACTACGGTAAAGACAGAAACAGGCCAACTAAAATGAAAACAGTAGTCGAGATTAAAGACAGTCAAGCAATTACTAGTACCGCGCTGGAACTAGAAAGCACTAAACAATTACTAGCAAGAGAACTAGTACAGGTAGGCAATTAAGAATTATTCTGTAACTATCGCACATTATTAATTTAGCAAAAGGAAGACAGAGATATTGAAAGAGGGACCGAAAAGGGAAAAACAACGGGAAAGGAAGAAGAGTATGTGGTGCGCCACCTCAGATCTGGGTCAGTTTTCGATAGGTTTTTTACGGTACGGCTGGTCACAAGAAGAAAAAAGAAGAAGAAGGGGTGGCCTCTGCCTATAACAAGCCTTGGTTTAGGGAGAGAAAAGAAGATGAAATAGGTTGGGACAAATAAGGGAAGGGGAAGAGAGACAGAGAAAGGGAGGAGAGAGAGAAACGGGAGAGGAAAAGAAAACAACGACGACAAGGGGGTAGAGAGAAAAAGATGAGGCAGCTCGTTTTCAGTAATAGAGCCGCCAGCGGTTGGGAAGTTTGTAAGAGAAAGAGACGTTACAATTTGAGATGAGAGAGAAGGAGAGAGAGTGTGTTCAGTGATGATATTATAATATGGGAATTAAATAATGACGAGATTATTTAGTGAATATATTTTTATTGGTAAATATTTGGTTCAGTCGATCTAAAAATAGAATATATCGGGTATAATATAAAATATGTATTTGGTATATAGTAGTAGATAAATTGGTATAAATTTTGGGGAAGAGCCTTGGAGAATGACATTTTTGTTATTGTAGTGTTTTATTCTGAAACAAGTAATCTTAGAATTATTATGCCACCTCAATGCAAGATAGAATAATACCATAATTAATGGTATAAATTAATCCCAAAATTGTTAATCCAAATTCAAAAATTCAACCAAATATGAAATAAAATAAGCTCACATCTAATCCCGAAAATATTATCCCTTATCCCATCCACCAAACCGCCCCTAGCTACTTTTTGTTCTTTCCCTTAGGAAAAAGTTGTTAACTTGACGATTATCCAACACTATTTTCTGCAGAAAAAGTTTAGTTATAACCAATTTATAGTTTAATTATAACCAATTTTGTGTCAACCAGGAAACTATAACCAATTTTCTACGAGTTAATTTTATCGGTGGTCATTGAATTTTTGTGTTTGTTACCCAAAAGTTATTTTTCTTTTTTCCGTTACGTAAAAATCATTTAACTTTGTGTTCATTACTCAAAAGTCACTTTTCTTTCTTTTGTTACACAAAAATCATTTTACTTATAACCAATTTATAACCAAAAAGTCATTTTACTCGAAAGTCACTTTTCTTTCTTTTGTTACTTATAAAATACACAAAAATCATTATTACTTATAAATTAGTTATAACCAATTTATAGTTTAATTATAGCCAATTTTGTGTCAACCAGGTAACTATAACCAATTTTCTAGGAGTTAATTTTATGAACTTTTGTGTTTGTTACCTAAAAATGACTTTTCTTTTTTCCGTTACATAAAAATCATTTAACTTTGTGTTTATTACTCAAAAATCACTTTTCTGTCTTTTGATACACAAAAATCATTTTACTTTCTCTAATTATCACAAAAGTCAATTTTGTCAGATTTTATAATATTTTTACTTGAAATGTCTATTATGCCCATGATATTATATAAATCTACATATTTATGTAATTCCTTCTATATTATATAATATAATATATTTTTACTTATGTATTTTATTTATAACTAAAATAATTTAATACTATCTTTATAATGTATTAGTATATTTAATTTTTTCTTAACACTAATTTTCAAGATATATTGGTAGCGTTATTAAATTTGTCATTAACTGTACTATGAACAAATCTCACGTCAACGTTCTTAACCACTTGTAAAGGCCCAATCGGTCATTTTACCTTCTACAACTCCGTTCCCCTAATAAGACTCCCCATATGTGCTTTTACTGTTTTATGATTTGCGAGGATGGTTAGTTCGGGATTTGAAAGGCTACGGGTTGAAATAGGACACGACCTCGAATCGGGATCTGGCAGTTCCAATGGGTTCGTATGATGATTTTGGACTTAGACGTATGTTCGGGTCGGATTTTGGACAACCCAGGAGCGTTTTGACGCTTAACAGTGAAAGTTGAAGGTTTTAAAGTTATTTAAATTTGGTTTGGAGTATGTTTTGGAGTAATCGAGATCCGTTTGAAATTTCGAGCATGAGAATAGATTCTGTATGATAAAATTAAAATAAAAGCAGTTAAGGAAAAATGTACGAATATATTACAAAAGTAATAAATAAAATAATATTAAATTATTTTAGTTATAAATAACATACCTAGGTACAAATATAATATATGGAAGGAATTACATAAATATGAAGATTTATATAATATCAAGGGCATAATAGACTTTTTAAGTAAAATTATTATAAAATTTGGCAAATGTTACTTTTGTGATAACTAGAGCAAAGTAAAATAATTTTTGTGTAACAAAAAAACGAATAGTGACTTTTGAGTAATGAACACAAAGTTAAATGATTTTTACCTAACAGATTTGGGTAACAATAACAAAAGTTTAGTGACGATGGTTGAATTAACTCATTTTCTAGTAGATGCTACTATTTCACCTCTTTTTTAGCATTCATTACTGAAAGACCGTTTCCCTCCCAAATCCAAGTTTTCGACTGCCATTTTCAAGGACTTCTAAATTCTGTTCTCGATTCAGGTTTCACTTTCAATATCCTTTAGCCGTAATTTGAATTTCGTTGCTTTACCTCGTTGCTTGTAATGTGGTGTTCGTTCAATTTTGCTATTTTTCTTTTGCTGCAACATCTTGTTGGTCGATGTTTAACATTAATAATGCCATGTCTTGTTAGGTGTTAATAATCGTGTTCTTCGATTTCCTGTAATATACTTTGTTGTATCATCAAGTTGTTTGCTATACCGTCTTTGGTAAAACTGGGTTTTACAAAGATTTTAAGAGGGTGTTTGGGTGAGCTTATAGACTGGTCTAGTGGTGGCAAAATGGTTACAAGAAAATAGTTATCCATCCATATTTTCCATTAAAAAATGGGTTGGATAATGAACTTTTTGAAAACGGGTCAAATATGGATAAGAACCATAATATCCATTTAGAAAATAGATAACCGACGGATAACTAATGGCTTTAACTTTTGCATTTGTAAAGCTTCAAATTGGGGATTCCTCAAGTTTGGGAGACTAAGAATTCTCCCAAAAGTGATTATATTCAAGAAGTCATGGATAATATAGATCCGCCTGTTAACTCGTTTTTATCCGTATTAAATATGGGTCGGGTCGGGTAATTTATCCGCTTTTGCATTACATGTTTTCGACCCGCCCATATCCGACCCGACCCACCCGTTTGCCACACCGGTCAAAGCATCACCGTCCTAGTGGTCAATGGGAGGTAAACCATGATGTCTCATATTCTAATCCAAGTAGAGGAAAAATATATTAGGTCATTTCTTCTCATATGTCCAAGCCTAGTGGACGGAGTTAATCAGTACCGATGTTAATGGAGGTAGCAGGTACCCAATGGAATAGTCGACGTCAAATTCACTTAAAAACGCCTTTTGGCTTATTTACTCATTTAGTAAACATACAAAAACTTATAAGCCAGCATCTTCCAATAGTTATAAGTTTGTCACCCCCGACTCATAATTTTTAGCTTATAAGAATTTTTTGTTTGACTAAGATTTTTATTATTTCTTCGTTGCTTACAAAGATGCCTTGAAATTTATTCTTGGTATTTTAGACATTTTACCAAAAGAATAGCTTACCCGAATTTTTTTGTCAAACACACCAACTGCTTATTATTAGTTTTAGCATTTCTACTCAAACATGTAACTGCTTATTTATAAAATCAATTTCAGTACTTAAATGTGCTTATTAGCATTTTATGCTTATCAGCACTTAATGCTTATCAATTATTTATCATTAGTTAACCCAAACGAGCTCTAAGTTCTACCTACTTTGTAGATGTATGTGTTAGCGGAAACAAGTCCCTCAAAAATGCTTGGGGAGAGATTAAATCAGAGCGTAGGCAATGAGTATCCTAGATCTCCGTCCACATTTAAGCGCCTAAAAGTTGATACAACCCGTAAGTTTCCTGAAAATTGTGGTCTATTTGTTGGCCAAACGAAAGGAAGCACAATTCAGGGTTACGCTGATGCTGAGATCTACCAGGAATTTCCATCCACTTCTAAGGGTGTAAAAGTCGAGGACACATGGAATTTTACTGAAATTCCTGGCGTGCATGATCCTCAAACGAATGGAAGCAGCACTCAATGTCCTGCTGATGCTGAGATCACAAGTAGTTCTGGAATTGCTATGAATGTGATTGAGTCAGCCAAGCCTTTAAGAGTTTTTGTGCCAAATACTTTGAGCGGCAAGCCTGCAAACGAAGATAGAGAGTCCTTGAATGTGATTGAGTCAGCCAAGCCTTTAAGAGTTTTTGTGCCAAATACTTTGAACGGAAAGCCTGCAAACAAAGTTAGAGAGGCCCTGAAACTTTTTGACGACCTATACTCTAAACTTTTGCGAGAAGATAAAGCAGAGAAACGTGAAGGACAGTCTAAAAGAAATATCATTATGGAGGCAGCAGTGAGTTTGAAGAATCAGAATAAGTGGGTCAATTGTGAGTGGACCGTTGGACATGTTCCTGGAGTTGAAATTGGGGATCAATTCCGGTTTAGGGCAGAACTTGTTATGATCGGACTACATCGCCAATATTTTAAGGGCATCGATTATGTGAATATTAACGGAAAAGATGTTGCAACTGCCATTGTTGATTCTGGTCGGTATGATAATGAGGCCATATCTTCTCAAACATTCATTTATGTAGGTCAAGGTGGGAATCCAAAAGTTTCTGCTTCGAAAGTAGAAGATCAAAAGCTTGAAGGGGGTAATCTTGCCTTGAAGAACTCCATGGACTTGGGTTATCCGGTGAGGGTTATTCGTAGTCGACAAAGAGTGAAGGACCAAAAGAGTGATATAAGATACATTTACGAAGGGCTTTACACTGTGACAAAGTGTTTGCAAGAAAGAGGTTCAACGGGAAAATTTATTTTCAAGTTTGAACTGAAAAGAAATTCTGCCCAATCAAAACTTACTTGTGAACTAGCGTCACGGTCAGCAAATCTAGGCAAGGTAAATCACTTTCGTCAAAATGTTATGCAGTTTGTGGAGGGGGAGATTGTTGTGGACTATGATATCTCACAAGGAAAGGAGAAGATACCGATCCCTGCTGTCAATGCAATCAATGATGAGAGACCCCCACCGTTCAATTACATTACCAGCATGCAGTATCCAGATTGGTATTGCATCTCTATGCCTCAAGGTTGCAGCTGCACAAGTGGATGCTCGGATTCTGAGCAATGCTCTTGTGCTTCTAGGAATGGAGGAGAGATTCCATTCAACATAAGAGGCTCTATTATTAGAGCAAAGCCTCTTGTTTACGAGTGTGGTCCATCTTGCAAATGCCCTCCTTCTTGCAAAAATAGAGTTAGCCAACATGGTCCACGGTACCACTTGGAGGTTTTCAAGACCGAATCAAGAGGATGGGGTTTGAGGTCGAGGGACTATGTATCATCTGGAAGTTTTATTTGTGAATATGTTGGGGAGTTGCTTGATGAAAAGGAAGCCGAAAGGAGAATAGATCATGATGAGTACTTATTTGATCTTGGCAACTATGATGAAGAAAACCCCAAAAGGAATAAAAAGTTCAAAGTTGAGTCAAATTCTTTTCAGAGGCAGGATGAAGATGGCTTTACCCTTGATGCAGCACGATATGGGAACGTTGGAAGATTTATCAACCACAGCTGCTCTCCAAACCTTTATGCTCAAAATGTCATGTATGACCATGGTGATAGGAGAGTACCTCACCTAATGTTTTTCGCTTCCAAGAGTATTGCTCCATTAGAAGAGCTTACTTATGACTACAACTACCAGATTGATCAGGTTTATGATGCAAATGGTAATCTGAAGAAAAAGAATTGTAGATGTGGTTCGCGTAAGTGCTTGGGGAGAATGTATTAACGAGGTACTCGTGTAAGACTATTCCTTTGTACTTTGATATTTAAAGTATGATCTTATATTGTGTGCACTTCCATGTCATTTCAACGTTTCGATTCCTTGCTATTCCATTTATGTCTACTATTCGAATGTTGGTATACATTATGCTTAATTTCCTACCTTTTATAGCTTTTGTTTGGCCTTGAATGCTATAGTAGAATAACTTAGATGGTTGTATAACCACATGACGGAATTAACACTTATCCGTCCTCTTAGTTTTAGACTTGCTGAAATAAGCCTTCACCATCCTTAAAAGAAACATTTATCTTACTGCAAATGTCTATTTCCTATCAAGTAGTGAACTTGTACCGAATGCTACATTACCCTCTTTTTCCATTGCAACTCATAGGTGTAATTCTTCATTGAGTCAACATGAAACGGTTGTTTAGTTAGTGCTTTTTGCTGATTCTCTTCGGTTCTTGTCATGTATACTGATGGGTGTTTGAATCAATTGAGTAATTAGTTTAATCTTGTTTGTGTAATCTACATTGATTTTGTTGGCTTCTACCTAAGTTGCTCGGACTCTTCAAGTTTGGTGTTGCACCCGTGTCAACACGACATGGGTGTGGGTGGGATACGTACCTGATCTTGTCAATTGATTTTGGGTACTTTGACCAAATCTGCAGAGAAAATCGGGACAGATACAATAATTTCTTAAATCAAAACAAAATCTAGGGTAAAAGTTAAAAAATGGAATACCTTGTGTATAAAAATTTAGGAACCGTGTAAGTTTTTCAAATAATGTCTCATAATTTAGGCATATTTTACAACTCTATTTTTAGATATTTGAATTATTTTTAGTTGAATCCCCCAACCCGTAACTATACCTGGATCTGGATATGTGCCCTCGTATCGTGAAATTTAGATCATGAAGGGTCTGACCTTTAGATTCACACATGCATTGGGTACCGGTCCCGAGTCCAAGCAACTTACGTTTCTACAGCTTGATATTCCGAACTACTGAGTAGACTATAGGCTTTAACTTCTTATTGAATGAATGAATTCTTTTAGAAGGAATGCAAATTGAAGTTGCTACAATTCACGTAGCATGTTTACCATGCAAGATGCTTGCTTTAGTTATCTGGTGCAAATGAAGGACTAAATTTCCTGATTTCTTTTTTCCACGTAGAAATGTGAACTTACTGTTGTATTTCAGATGTAAGGTGAAATATGCTGCTTTTCACTGCCTTTTGTTGAACATTATACGGGGTGGCAAACGGGCGGGTCAGGTTGGATATGAGCGGGTCAAAACGGATAATTTTAAAATAAAAAAACGGATAAATTATCCGACCCGACACGTATTTGAGACGGATAAAAACGGGTTTATCCAGCGGATAATATGGATATCCATATTATCCATGGCTTCTTAAATATGATCACTTACAAGAGAATTCCTTGTCTTCCAAACTTGAGGAACTCCAATTTGAGGCTTTACAAATGTAAAAGTTAAATAGAGTAGTTATCCATTTGGTTAACCATTTTCTAAGTGGATAATATGGTTCTTTATCCATATTCAACTCGTTTTTAAATGGTTCATTATCCAACCCATTTTTTAATAGATAATATGGGTGGATAACTGTTTTTTTTAAACCATTTTGCCACCTCTAAAATCTAAACATTATCTTCGATTCAAAACAATGTAACCAATACCAGCATGTCACATGGATGTTTAGGGAAACTGAATTTTGATTTTTACAATTTTTAGTGAGTTTCATCTAGTCCGGCTTTCATGGATTTCAGTTTAGCTCTTGCCTCTAACGTTGAGACTGTTCTTGGTGTTGATTATTAAACTCATTTGTTCTTTGTTAACAACTTTTAGTTTCTGTAATTCTTTTTTCCGTTTTTGGGTATATGAACTTTCTGATCAATTAAACTTATTTTTGCTAGGCGTAAGTCGTAACTAATATTGAAGTTCAAATAAAGGAGGAGGATTGCAGAAGGTGAAGACGGCGTAGAAGTAGTTGAACTAAGGTGAATCATCTTATTTCATGCAGGTTAAGTGCAAGATATCGAGAAAACTTTTGGTGGTTAACAGTGGACTCATATAGCTATAGCTGATCTCAACTTTGTTTGGGGTTGAGGCACGATTGTTCTATTTTTATTGATGAATGTCCTGGTCAAGAAATACCAGCACTATTAGGATACTCTTCTTGATCTTTCAAAGGATTAATAATGTGCTGCCATTTCAATGTCTTAACTTTTATTTTGGGCTTGCCACTACTGTTTAGGTGGTAAAAATTGCACGGGGCGCCCTATTTGGTCGCCCCCATTTAACCTATACCCATTTTTTTTAAAAGTTTTAATTTGTACCCACTGTTTAAACAACTTCAGGCCTCTTTCTCCTCCTCCTTCTCCTCCTTCGTTTTCTGAATGCTGAAGATTGAGATATTGTTATGCGTTCTAGCCTGATGATTCATATATATCTGCTTGTCCTATTATATTTAGTTTGGTCTTATTCACAATAATTTAACCTCTTAGATTTTTTAGCTTGACACATTGATTTTTGGTTCTAATTTATCTGTAGTTACTTATTTTCATGTCGAAAATATTTTTTATTCTTTAATCTTTGAAATGAACAACACCAATCGTTGCTAATCATGATCTATTAAATTCATTGTTGTTTAGAACTTCAACTATAAGAATGCTGAAGTTTAGCAAATATAAATAAAAACTTCAGCTCCAAGAATGTTGAAGTTCAGCAAATACAAAACAAACTTCAACCCTGAAGTTAAGCAAATACAGAACAAAGCTTCAGCTGCTAGAATGTTGAAGTTTAACAATTTCAAATAAAAACTTCAGCCAAAACATGTTGTTTTATTGAACTGAAGTTTGCTATTTGCACTATGAATTGAAGTTTGCGTGATTGCCTTTGCAAGTCAGGCCAAATTTCATGCAAAAATATCTGAAGTTTTGCTACACTTCAGGCAAAACATTCTGAAGTTCAAACCTACTCCAGGCCCGCGTGTCTGAAGTTACGCGAAAAGTGGGTATGCTTGCAATTTTTTTTTTCTAAAGCGGGTATAAGTTAAAAGGTGACCCAAAAAAGCGGGTATAGATGCAAATGCCCCGTTTAGGAGATATAAAACTCCTTTATGTGCAATTATCAATTGCGCTATTATGTTTAATACCTAGTATGGCCAAATTTTGGAAAGCCGAAAGGCACCCTTTTTTGGGGATTTGAGGTGTTCGGCCAAAAATTAAAGAGAAGTTTTCACAAACAACTATTGTTTAGTGGTTATTAGCTAGTTGTAGCTACCATTTACTATATTACTTCCTATAGCTATGTTTTCAGGTTTTTTAGAGTGTATTTGATGTATTTAAGCTACTATGTTCATGAATAGCATTTCTCGGCGTGAAACAGGGGATTACAGCTAGACAGATTATCGTATTCGACTGTATTCACGACGTGAAATGGGAGATTATAGCTAGACAGATTATTGTATTCGACTGTATTCATGATATGTATTTGTGAATACAGTAACGTAAATAGAGCAATTCATGGTCTATTCAGCTATTTTTAAACGGAAAGTGAATCAATTAACATAATAGACTCGTAATATAACTCAACAAACTCAATTATAACACACAAAATTTGTATTTCCAGTTATAAAAAAGGTTCTCAACCGAAAAACACCCCAAAAACATAACAATCTTCAGAGAAATTATATAATTACATTGAATACAATTAAATACATGAAGTATAGTAGGTCACCTATAGTGCAAAAACATATGAATACATACTGCAGATACATTTGAATACATATATACATCTGAATACCTAAATTATATTAATTAAAAAAACATATGAATACATTCATGGAATATAGTGAGACAGTGAATACAATGAAATACATGGAATACAACGAGATACATTGAAATACATAGAATACAATGAGATACATTGAAATACAATGAAAAAAAAGGTAACAGACTCTTCAAGTTGCTTAGCCCCAAACTTCGTCGTCTTTGTTCAAGAACAACCCTAATGTCGTCTCGTCAAGAAGGCCGCGATTTTAACTCGAAACTCTCAAATTTTGGCGCAAAAGCGAAAGAAATTCCTTATTTTCAATAGCAGATTGTCTTCTTTTGTTAGTAATTGCAAATTTGGTAGATGAAGAAAAGCAGCAATGGAGTTGGTGAGAGGCAAGAGTTGCAGTGGCCATGTCCAGATTTCATTGCAAACCAACGGCCATCAGAATGGGGTGGATCTTTCTCTCTAGAGCTTTAGTAACCAATGCCGGCGGAACCTCTGTCGCCTCTAGCGGTGCTTCAGTGGCCATTGATTTTTGCCTCAACCTTCTGTGCCGATTTTTCACGAATGGAGAGGCGTAATGGAATTGTTGGAAAGAGAATCAGATTATGGAGCTGGAGTTTTATTTAGAGAAAAATATTACAAAGAGTATTTTATGGCTTAATGGTAGGAGGTAACCATAAATAGATATTTGGCTATAAAAATCAAAAGGTAGTTATGTAATATAATTTTTAAAAAAGGCATTTATCTAAAATAAATAAGGTATCAACCTTTGCAATAGGAGGTAAAAATTCCAAAATTAAAATGATTTTGAGCAACAATGTTTTTCTGCTGGTTGGAGAAAACTGGGGATGTGTTCTTCACTTTTCTTGTTGATTGAGTGGATCCAAAAGCATTTGCAGTACTTCTAATTGGTGCCATTATTGATCTATCGAATGAAGTAGAAGGAAATCTACAGATGCAATGTCGGTTGTTAGGAATATCATCAAGATTCCTAAACTAGTTCCTTATGCTGGTGCTACATAGGAAAATGGCCTTATGAATAAAAAATTCATGAGGCGCCCTGTTTTGTCGCCCTTCATATAATATGTACCTACTTTTTAAGAAAAGTTTAACAGGAAAGTACGGGAAACTTCAGACATGTTACTTCTTTTTGCTTTTCCTCCTCCTTAATTGCTGTGACAATAGAGGTGATGACTGGTTTACATGTTGTGAATAGGTTGTAAGATAGTTTATGGTGTTTTACAGTAGCGAGCTGTTGCCTTTCTTTGTTGCTGCTTAATGTTTCTTTTTCATCTTCATTTTAGTTGTAAAATGAATTCTTTACTTGTGTTGTTTTGACTCATTAACGATTGGAGTTTTGTTCTTTATGGTATTTGGAACTTATGTTTTAAATTTGAGCTTATTTGGAGTAGATTTGGGCGTAGAATCGTGGGTTGGATTGTTCGAATTCGAAGAACAAGTCTCTATTTCTAAGCAATTTGAACTATCGACGAATATGTCTTACGTGCTTGCAGAATTTTGGTTACTTCTGCCAATTTTTTTGCATGTACTTGAGACGTTTTAATCGTAATTGTAAAAATTGCGATTAAAATGCACTTATGACGCATGTCTCTGAAGTGCACTAATTTTTTGTATGTACTTAAGACGTTTTCGTCTCAAGTTTCCAACTACTAACAAAATTTGTAACTTTAGACGTGGATTGTGCTACTTCTTGTACGTCTGTAGTGAACTTCAGTTGTGGAGTAGCTGGATTGTCAACTTAGGGTACAACTTACACAATTGCCCGAAATCGGGTGTTTGTGCACTTCCCCCTTTTGCAATATTTTTATCAAAATGCAAAACTCCAATTGCCAAGGATAGAGTTGCCGAGAATTTAAATATGGAGCAGGTAATGTTACAGGCAAAGTTCATTTATGCGAACTTATTTGATTGAATGATGGATTAAATGAACCGAGAACTTACTTTGGAAATAGAAGCTTCTGGCAAAGAATTCATCTGCATGCAAAGATGAACAGGACAATGCTAAGATCTTAGTGTTGCTCTACTCGAACCTTGAGAGTGAGGACCCATTTGGTGAGTTAGCAAACTACATTTCTGACCCCGCCCCACGGCTGAGAAAGTACAAATTTACTATGCGCAGAAGGGACTAGGGGGCGTGTGTTGCAATGTGTGGTTTAAGCAAGTCAGGTCGCATTGTGGTTCTGACCATCTTGCATTTTATCCAGGTATCTAGAGATGTTACTGTCTTAACATTTGTCACAACTCAAACTCCAGTACAAAAGAGTGTCATATTTTAGCCACTCCTGAACCTTTTTTATTATAAAGTATGGTTTTTCTGTTCTCAGAAACAGCACATGGCCTTTCAAATATGTACAATGTTTATGTCATGTAAGATTGTGTTTAAGAGCTTTCACTCGAAATCATACAAGCAAAGACGAAACAATCTGCAACTGCGATAATATACCGTTTGCGATTTCCTGTAAAATAAATAAGGTGTAGATTAAATACACTACTTCAGAAGCACAATTTCAAGCCTATAAACAACCATAGCAGCTTACAAGAACAAACATGAAATCCATTTATTTTCTCCTGCTAATACAACTGCCTTAACCGTAGCATCGGATGGGATCATTGCAACCTTTCTCAGTAGACTGCCTGAAACCAAAACGACCGCCCTTTGCAAGGTACTGCTGATGATACTCCTCAGCTCTGTAAAACTTCTTAGCAGGCAAGATCTCCGTAACAATATTCCTGTTCAATATATTTTGCTGTTTGTCCCGGGATTCAAGTGCTGCTTTCTCTTGCTCAGGTGTATAGAAGTAAATCCCCGATCTGTATTGGGTGCCCACATCATTACCCTACAAACAGCATGAGCAAACTCTTAGATAAGTTACAACAACACTGCTGAACACAACCTTTCTGGCGAAAAGCACTGCTTGGAACTATATAGTTCATTATTACTAACAAAGTGTCAGTTGCTGTAATGGTATATATATATACTGCAGTGGAGGTTTTAAGAGGTCGTCTTCAATTCTTCCTGGCATCTCTTTTTGAATAAGGTAACAGCAATTCTACATGGCATCTTGAAAGCAATTAAAGAGAAATTTTCTGTTCACAGGAAAAGACATTCTTTGACCAGATCTCAGACCCGGCAACTAAGAGAAAAAGAATGCTTCTACATCTGTCTAAAAACTCAGAAACTCAAGGGGTAGATGTGCTTCAGAAGCGAAGGCTTGCACAAGTATAAGGTTACCATCGGAAACAGATATACGGAGATTTATACTGCTAGTGAGGTACTGAAGACCACAGGAGCTAGTCCCAGAATAGGATTGAGCAAACTTGTCATTTGTCAATGGAGAAACATTGAAGGTTAAAGGTCTATTTGGTCAAGCTTCCCAAATCTGCTTATTTTGAGAAACGACTTCTTTCTTCTTTTTTTTTTTTTTTTTTTATAAGGTAAATTGTATTAATCAAAAGGGAGAGAACTCCCGTATACAGGAAGTATACCAAAAAGTAGAGAATTTACATCAGAACATGATTCTCTACAAAAGAGACCCAATCTTCTATACAAGTAGGGGATATATGAGTGCACCAAAAAGCGAACAAAGATAAAAGACTATTATTAAGATGCGAAAAAGCTACTTCTTTAGAAATAGGCTATCAGATAAGCGTTTTGAACGAGTAGTAGTTTGTGTTCCGTCAATCCATTTGGGAGTATTTTATAAGCAATTTGTGTTTGATCAACATTTCCATAAAGTCCTTCTAGTGCCAAATTACGAAAAAAGACATACAAAGATTCACTTTACATTTACTAGTATTTATTTTAATAGATAACAACAACAAACCCAGTGTAATCTGAGGAGGGTAATATGTATAGACCTTACCCGCCTTGTGAAGGTAGAGAGGTTGTTTCCGATACTACCTCGACTCAAGGAACAATGAAATTATTTAATAGATAAGTAATTTTAAATGTTCAGTATAAAAGGCTTTAAGATTTTTCAATTTTATTCCATTAAAATGTTGTCATTGAGCCGATGGTCTTTGGAAATAACCTCTCTACTTCATGAGGTAGAGGTAAGGTCTGCGTACACAATACCCTCTCAAAACCCCACTTGTATGATTATACTTGGTATGTTGTTGTTGTTGTTCCATTAAAATGTTAAAATCTCAATAAAAAAGTATGTTAACATCTTTAATCAATATAGTCATAGTTAAATCGAAGGGGAGCCTTGGCGTAACTGGTAAAGTTGTTGCCAAGTGACTAGGAGGTCACATGTTCGAGCCGTGAAAATAATCTCTTGTAGAAACGCAGGGTATGGCTGCGTACCATAGACACTTTGTGGTCCGGTCTTTCCCCGAACCCGCGCATAGCGGGAGGTTAATTAAATCAAAGTGATATTATGAAAAATTTACAAAACATCATGCGACTTAAATATATCAAACTATATCATTCAATATATCATTATTTTTTTAGGGATAGTGTGGTAAATATATACATCTCATATAATTGAATTTATAGCTGAGAATAAACGGGTTAAATATATGAGCAATATTTGGTAAATATATCTGTTTGCTAAGCATTTTTTTGTACTGAAAAAATTAATTTTCTACTTTTGCTAAGAGAAGCTACAAAGTTCACTTCTTACCTATAGCAGAAAAGAAGTTTTTGCTACTACTCAAAATCACTCTTTTTTCTCCAAAAGCTTAGCCAAATACCTCAACTCTTCTCTTACTTGATTATGTATCAATTAGTAGTAACTTTTGTTTCTGAAAAAGAAAGATATTAATAGTAATTTATTTTGCAGATTATGTATCAATTAGTAGTAACTTTTTTTTTATGAAAAAAAGAAGAAGATATTAATAGTAGTTTATTTTGCAATCTACAAAGTAGATTTTGAAAATAAATGGATTGGAGATGCATTAATTTCCATGTGCATTATGCCAACAAACTGAATCCGTTATTTCATTTAGTCAATCCGAAATATAAATAAGATACCCAATTGGGTCAGACCAAATTAATTGTAATTTCTTGCAAAGCCTTTCAAACCACCTATATAAAGACCCTTAAGGAACACCACATACATCCATCAGAATTCAGAACCACTCCAAATAGATCCTATTCATGGCATCTCATCAATGCTTCTTCAAATGTGCAAACTACGTAGATCTTACGTTGTAGGCTGTAGCTTCGATGATATGCCATGAATAAGGATTTATTTGCAGTAAGGTTTTTGACCCACCTAAGAGTGACCAGAAATATCAAACGTGGAGATATATGTAAGCCAGATTGCTACAATTTGATCGTGTTCCTGGCACAGGTGGAGCCAGGGGGCGAAAGGGGGTTCATCCTTCGCCAGAAAATTACGCTATATCTACTAGGTCAAAATTATTTTTTATGTATATATAGTAGACGTTAAATCCCCTTGATTTCTTCGTACGTTTACTTCTTCATATTTTGAACCCCCTTACTGAAATTTGAAATTCCTGGCTCCGCCATTAGTTCCTGGCATCTTGTTAATTGTGAACAGTATTTGTGACTGCTAATGTTAGTAACAATATGTCAGGAACAATGATCAATTTGTAGGAGTTTAATTCAAGATGCTTGTCACCAGGCCAGTTTCCTAGATGTTTGGCCAAACTGACTATTAGTCATCTAGAAAAAGAAAGTTAACAAGGAGTGTCCAAATAGCTGTTAGCATTCATCTCTGTTTAAAGAACCTAAGCAAGAAAGTCTACTAAGTAAGCGCTTAACACAGAATTTGAAGGCTGCTAAGGAAATATCTATGCTAATCAATAAACCCGAAACTTAAGCAAGAAAGTCTACTAAGTAAGCGCTTAACACAGAATTTGAAGGCTGCTAAGGAAATATCTATGCTAATCAATAAACCCGAAACTTAAGCAAGAAAGTCTACTAAGTAAGCGCTTAACACAGAATTTGAAGGCTGCTAAGGAAATATCTATGCTAATCAATAAACCCGAAACTTAAGCAGAGTTGGCCACTTATTTAGCCATTTAGGTACTTAATGTCACAATAGACAGTGTAAGCTTTCTGATATATTTCATGGCATAGTGAAACTCAATAAGAACGAAATCCATATTTTATGACACTCCTCTTAGAAGATTTGAAACTAAAACAAAAACCAATGTTGTTTCCCCAAAAAAAAGAACTGGATACCCAACCATCAAGTATGAATCATAAGGCATAATCTTCAAGCAAAGCATGACCTTTAGAAATATTTTTTGGTTTACAAGTAGCATGATCGTTAAACATCTTCAAAAGGCATGATCTTTAGAGATCTTCAAAAGAATGATCTTTCAAGATGCTCAAAAGGCATAATATTTAAGCAAACGCAGCATTTGGACGACATTTTACTGGTCAAGAAAAGGTAGTTGGGTAAGTTGGTACTCTCATTGGCTATAAAACTATGTTAAACAGGCTTCTACTACTTTGCAGCCAATAAAGACCTGACTTTGGTTATTAGCACCCAAATATGTATACTATTCAAAGCCCACCCAAGACTCATGTTAGGTAACAAGCTTAGTGGGAAAAGAAAGAACATTAAGCTCAGCTAAAGGCAGGAAAATTCTTCCAAGTCCTAAGCCTTACTGGGCAAAGCTAGAAACACTAAGGGTTCGTTTGCTAGGATGTATTAGGGGAAAATAATACATGTATTATCTTTGGTATTATTAATCCATTGTTTGGTTATGTTTTACCACATATGTATATCCTATTTGGTATTATCCTGAATATAACTAATACATAGCAAACCATGACATAGTAATACGGTAATACCATGGTTTTAAATACATGGATAAGCATGTATACACCCCTATGCAATGCTATTTTTAATACACCAACTCAAACAGTGGATAAGAAATAATCTCCGCATAACTAATCTCATCATTAGTAATACACCATATTCAGTACTATTCTTATACACCCCACCAAACGATCCCTAAGTGATTTCTTTGCATTTGCCTAAGCCTTAGTTGGCAAAGTTAACCGGTAGAATAGTCAAGGTGCGATTAATAGTCAAGGTGCGCACAAAGTAAGCCCCGATACCACCATCATATAAAAGAGGGCGCGAAACAACAACAACAAACCCAGTTTGATCCCAACATGCGGGGTCTGGAGAGGATAGTCTGTAAGCAGATTCACATCAAACAAGCCCTTAACTAGAACAAATCGATTAAATTGAAGACCATGGAAGCCCAGTATTTAACATAAATTTCCTCTCCACTAAAATTCAACCCCAAATATTTCCAAACATAAGAAGATAATTTAAAACATAGAGTCCACAAAACAATAATTCAACCAATAACCATTAAATAAAAGCGATGAAAATTTTCAAAAAACAAACCTGACGATTAAGGGTAGTGGGGTCATGACGATCCCAAAAAACATCAAGCAAGGTGTCAAAACTACACTCCTTAGGATCATACTGAACTCTAACAACCTCAGAATGAAAAGTAGTACCGGAGCAAATATCTTCATAGGAAGGGTTATGTAAATAGCCCTGGGTATACCCAACTTCAGTTTTGGTAACACCAGGCACTCTTTGAAAAGCCAATTCAACGCCCCAAAAACAGCCAGCTCCGAATTGAGCAAATTGTTGACCCGGTGCAGGGATGTCATCATCAGGACCTTGTGCTATTGCAGAGGAAGATGAGTCCATTGATGTACTATCACTTTTTGCACCAAAACCCAATTTGTTGAGCCAACTCATTTTTGGGGAAGAATAAAGAGATGGGGTTTTGGTAGTACGTGGAAAGGTTGAAACTTTACGGAGATTTTGGGAGAAAGGTAAAGAGGATTTGGTGAGGGAAAGGAGTGGAGATGTTGTGGTTATGGCGGAGGAAGGGATGCAAGTCTTGAGGAGCATTTTTTATCTATTTTAAGTTTTGCTTTGGATAAGTATTTGGAGAAATGACGTGAGAATTTCCTTATTCAAATGCTTTATTCTATAGAATTATTTATTTTTTTACGATATTCCTATACCCATAAAATCTGAAAATCGTCTTTATTAGTACATTAGTATGCCTTTTATAATTTTAAATTAAAAAAATAATTTTTTTTAGATTTCTTACCTGTAAAAGACAATTCTCTTACTTGTAAAATAAAAGATAGGGTCATAAAACTACAAAATAAGTTTATAAAGAGCCAAAAAAACCGATTGACTGTAGGATAAACATAGACATAGTGAATGATCTTTTTTTTCTTCACGTGATAAAGTATCCGATTAAATTTAATCTTTTTGTACTCGCTATTGTTAGTTTAAAAGATTTTTCGGTCAATCCAGAATTAATATCCTTAAAGTTAATCAACGTGATTATGTTTTATAATTAAGAAGACGTGGCATAGTGATCTTCTAAGTAGAAGAAATCAAATTTTGTTTTTGTTTTTTAAGGGGTTGAAAATTCACTTCTAGTTTCTTTCAATTCTGCCTCACAATATAAGATTTTATGTCATAATTATAATTATAATTATAAGAGTATGCGGAAGTAGGATGCTAACGCGGAATTTGCTCTACCACTCGTAGACAACGAAGAAGGGCCAGAGAAACCTAGCTCTTTTGATTTTTGTTCTCTTTTACCCCTATGTTTTAAATCTATTTCCTTTTTAGTACGTATTAAAAAAGTAATTAATTTTTTTCATTAAAAATAATTTAACTTTATGCAATGATCTTTTCTTAAATTCCGTGCCTAGTCAAAAATAAAAATATAATAAAACAGAGTTGTCCGACTTAAGTTGGGCCCACAAGAACTAAATACTCTCTCCGTTCCAAAATAAGTAATTTTTTGATCTTTTTCTTGTAGTCCAAATTAAGTGATTTTTTCAAATTTCAAGAATGAACTAATTAACTTTTTCCTACATTGTCGTTAGAGTAAATAATGTTAGAGTATGTATTAGGAGTATTTATATGATATAGTAAAAGTTAATATGGTCAATTTTATTGCTAATTAAAATTAAAAGGTGAATTTCTTAATTTGCAACACTATAAAAAAAAATCATCTAAGACTTATTTTGTCTCTGCTTGAATTTGTACTGAATCTCTCATTTAAATATCGTTGACCGTTAGGCTATACTAATTGATTTTTAGCTATTTTGCATCTTTTTCTAGAGTTCTCTGGGATTCTGATGAGAAAATGGAATCATCTGGAAGGGAATAGCAAAACAATGGTAACCTAAGCTCAAAGAAAAAAAAACTCGTGCCTAATAAGTAACGGCAAGATAAAATAAGAGAAAAGTAAGCAAAGAAACGAGAGAGAACACAGAAAACTTAGGTCTGAAAAACAACTAATTCCATAACTTTAAAACAAAGAACAAACTGACAAATTCACTTCTCTAACTTCCCCGATACAGCAACTCAACACATTTAAAACATGAAATCAACCAAGTCCTGCTAAATTTTAGCACGTCAAATGCATGAGTTAAATAGGCTTGATCTTGAAATGGAGTGAGATGAGAGAGAACACAAAACACTTCAAATCCTGCAATCAAAACCATGAGTCAAATTGTGCACAAGTATTCCAAGACTGTAAACCAACACCAATTTTCTGAAACATACTTAAAGAAATGCATTAATGATTTTTGAGTTAAAGATAACAACCATTATAAAATGACGCAAAGCAGTGGAACTAATTGGTCAAGAACAGGAAATCCTTCATATCTCTCCGACATAAAAGGAAAGGAGACGACAATGGGATTTCACCAGTTTTATTAGGACCGGAGACCAATGTTTACAAGTAAATTCTTTTTGGCTGCAGCTTTAAATTACTTAGAGGTTATGAAGTCATGTTAACACAGGACGCATCGCATAGCCAAGTGTACAACACCAATCAGAAGTGCAGTGACTAGGGGTTGTGCATGAGAGCCTAGCTGGCAAGCAGCTTAGTCCCAGCTCGGAGAGACTGTTGCCAGTTTCAACTTTAGCCCAAGTTTCCTTCTGGGAAAACCTCTAATTCCCAAAGGTTTTGGCTTTGTTTCCTACCCTAGTGAGCTCTCTCATCGTTTTCAACCACAGATATATTTGTGCTGCACATAAACATACTAGGAAATGGCAGTTCTCATCCTTAATGTTTAGCACTCAACACACTCAAACCAACTTCAACACTAAAGTATTCCTCGAGTATTTGAAGTCCCTCGCGATACTACCACAACCACACCGAGTTCTCACTTTCTGTTGGCCCTTCCCTACCCTGCCCTTTCCACCGTCATTCTTCTAACCCCCTCCATATCCTCCACCATTTTCACCTTCATCCCTCTTCACTATTCTGTTCCTTCTTTTTTCTTTTCTTTTTTCTCCTTTATTGGGCCCTTTGTAGATGGAAAGTTCGATGATTGTGTTGAGGAATGATGAAGGTTGTCCAAGCTGGGGTTCAGTTGTATGACAAGTGAGGGATTATGATGTGGCCTTAAGGGGGTCAAGATGGAGGATGAGATGCCGTGTAGCTGCTTGTTCTGCTTAGCGATGTGAAGGCAACATGAAAGCATGTCAATTTTCTTGCTAGCCAGTCTTAACACCTTCCAGGATCATTTTTGTTGTAAGGTCGGAAGGTGAAAGAAAAAGGTTGGCAAGATTCTTAAGGATGCAGTCGGTTCAAGTTAAAAGTCAAAAAGTCTTACTTTCTCACACATACCCATTACTCTTTCTTTTCTTTTATTCCTAACTATTCTAATCTCTCCTATCCCCAAAAGACAACGTAACATAATTAATAATAATAAGAATAATAATAAATAACCATCACTTCTCCCTTCTTATTATGATCAAACCATGCTGCTGTTAAAAGGGTGGAAGATGAAAAAAAAAGGAGAAAATAAACAACTGAATAAGCAGCATTAGGTAGAAATCAGGCCGCAACCTAACACCAGCTGCAATAAGAACAGAGCATCTCCAAACAAGTTGGTTTGTCTTTGATGGAAAGAAATCAAAATCTCACATCTCTATTCATTTAAAGATGGAATGGAGGCCTTCAACGCCCAGTTTCTATTGCAAAATAAAGATAGAGTTTGATGGGATTAATATTTTTTATGGAACTCCGCAGCTGGGAGCAGGAGCAAATCCAGGAGGTTCACACATAACATCAGTTTACACATAGAGAGGACCATTATTCCTGGTCTGTTTTCACTGAGTTATGTATGTGTGTAGCTAATTGAGACTCTAAGAGCATCTTGCTTTTAAAGCTCCAACCAAGGGGAAACGGGGTAATATGAAGTCAACCAGAAAAGCGACCACCAACATCATACATCTAAACCATTAGAAAGGAGAAAGAGGAGCTTTCTGAAAATTAACTCTATTAGATAAATTAAGGACCAAAATTGTTGTTTTTTTCTCCTTTTTTTGGGGGGGGGGGGGGTATGTGTCGGGGCGATTATATTTTTTAAAAATGTGGCCAGAATAAACTTTTGCATTTCCGTATGGGCTACTCCTATTACATTTTTCACAAACTAATGTGTAAAATGTTGGAACTTGTTGCAAAAAAGCTTTTTGATGTATTTTGTACAAAGTAAAAAAGACAGAAAAACCTTGTAGATCAATACCTGAACAAGATAATAGAAGATACGAAGTCCCTCTGGATCTTTACTGGTCTGCACATCCATTAGCGAACCAATCTTAGATGTGGTGAATGATATGTGTTCATTTCCCATCACAATCTCAAGTTCCTGCCTCCCCACTCTATCCGGTTCAGGCCAATTGTTATCATCTTCCTTCATGATCTACAACAAACAAACAACCACAACCTTTTACTACTTCCATTTCTCATCAGAATAATTATCAAGTAACAAAACTAAGGAAATAAATAGGTGTGAAGGGGGACAAGGATGACATTTCATCAGCCCGAACAAACAAACCCAACCCTCCACTGCCCCTCCCCAAAAAAGGAAACAGAAAAAGAACTCTCACTAGGGAAAAGACTTAAACAAATACAACAAAAACATCTCTGCCATAGCTAGAATTTTAAAAATGATAATTTTGCTTCTTTAAAATGAATATTATGCCAAAATTGCTCCAATTGCCGTGACTATCTTCCTTCCGTGATGAGAATTTTGCTTCTTCACCAACATTTTTAGGTCAGAATGGCTCTAAGAATTCATATTCTTGTCTTTTCATTGCTTCCCACAATCTACTTGGATAGTTGGATATTCCCAGCAGTAGGACGGAAGTAACAAACAAAAACTAAAGGCCGGCAATTTGAAAAACCCCGTAAATAATCAATCAATCAGTCAACTATTCCTCAATCCCGTTCTAGCTGGGGTCAACTAGCTTTACGAATCCTCCACATCACAGTTAAGAGTATCTAGCAAAAATCAGCTGTAAATTAACCCTGAAAACATTTTAGACAACAACCCAAAAATCTAAAACCCTAAAACACCAAATCGAAATACCAAGATATCGAGTTAGACCCGAACCCTATACTGAACCAAAACAATAGAATAATATAATCGAATAGAAACGGAAGAAAGAAAAAAATAAAAAGACCTCGCTATCGGCAACAATGCGACGGCATTCTTTGAGGACAGCAGGGGTAAGGAAGACCTCTTTGCGAATCATGGTATCGTTCTTGTAGTTTGAATTGTTAGCATAACGGAGCTTGCCATCTGGCCTAAACTCGAACTCTAAGAATTCGTGACCGAATTTTCCTTTATGACCCACGTAATATCTCAGGTAAAACTCGTCCTTCTCTGCCATCTCTCCCATCTCTTCTGGAAAAATACGGTGTCAATGGAGTATGTCTCCCTTATAGGTCCAAACAACGCCGTTGAGACCCACCTGTATGAGGCCCAAAGCTTGCTTTCTTCAAATTTTAAAAGCCCAGATGCCCAGCTTAGGATTTTGGAGGTGTAAGGTGTCTAGACCCAAAAAGTGAATGGAGCAACTCCCCCTATTTTTTCATTCTTTGAAACTTTATTATCATTAATATCTATATTTACTTAATTACCCTGCATAAACAAATTTATTTACAAAATATATACAATTCATCTTCAAAAGGCTCCCAAATCCATTATTTGTGCCTTCAATCAAGGGATTTAGTTGCACCATTTTTCTCCTCTTCTCTTTCTTATTTTTCTTCCGCCAGGGATAAACCCATGCTCTAACTATTAAACCAAATTTAATGCCAACTATTAATCAAATTGCCCAACAGTTCCGCTGTAAATATAGAAAATATATTAGTAAAGAAACGTTACTGATTAGATTAGCTAAAAAGTCATCAGAAAACACAACCAGTCATACCATTTTCGAATATTATTTTTTTTAATAGAAATTAAACCATGTTAATAGAATAAACAATGGAGGAGGGGGATAAACAATTATTAGAGAAAAACTGCAAAAGATCTGAATACTCAAAAATTATACAAACTCTGACTAATTTATTTATTAGAAAAAAAGAAATAATAGATTAAATTCAACTACCTTGACGAAAAAGAACCACATGATTGTAAATAGTTTAGAAATATTCCATTACTACAATGTTACTTTGGTTAATCATTTCTACGAAAATGCCCATAATTATCATGCGATATACTTAGAGATTCACTGAATGGAGGCACATTTGAGGCTCACTCAATCTTTCTTTAATCTGGAGATTTTCCCAACTATTTTTTGTTGGATCACTCAATACTTACAGTATACACTTACTTACAATTACTTTTACACAGTTAAATACAACTACAATATCATACAACTTAAATACAAATTTTGTACAATATGTCTTTTGCATATTATGTATCTGATTTTTTATAGTAAAAACAAATTTCATACAACTAATTATATATTATACAACTTATCTACAACTTTCATACACTATTTCTACCCAGTTACATATAACTACAATATCATACAACTTAAATACAATTTTTATACAATATTGTTCAACTTTCAATGTATTGCATGTCTTCTTCTTCTTCTTCTTCGAGTTTCAACCTGAAATTCAGCAAAAATCAAGTCTAATCTTCACCAAAATACCCTCAAAATTGAGATATAAACTCCAAACCATATTCCCAATTATTTACAACAATACCCAATCTGCGACATGACCGGTCGTTTTGAGCTCTAGTGCGTCGTTCAGCAGTTTGAGGTCATGAGCAGCTCCGTTTCAGGTATTATGACTTATAGGTGTGGTCGGAATTGAACTTTGGGAAATTTGGAGTTAATTGAAAAGAAAATTCTCATTTCGGAAGCCTTAAGTTGGAGAAATTGACTAAGGTTGAGATTTTTAGTAAACGACCTCCGAATCAAGATTTGAAGGTTCCTGCAGGTTTGTATAATGATTTCGGACTTGGGAGTATGTCCGGATCGGGCTTTGCATAACCCGAGAGCGTTTTGGCATATATTGTGGAAGTCAGCATTTTAGAAGAATTTCAAAATTTTGAGTTGGAAGGTATTCCAGTGTTATAGATGTCTATTTGGGATTCCGAGCCTGGGAATATCTTCGTATGGTGATTCTGGAGTTGGGAGCGCGATCGGAAGTGAATTCGGATGTCCGTAGGTCATTTTGAAGTCATTTGGCTAAAGATAGAAATTTGAAGGTTTTTGAGAAGTCCGATCGGAAGTGGAAAATTTGATATCGGGGTTGGAATGCGATTCGAAAAGTTGGAGCAGGTACGTAATATCGAATATGACTTGTGTGCAAAATTTGGGGTCAATCGGATGTGATTTGATAGGTTTCGACGTCAGATGTAGAAGTTTGAAATCCCTAAGTTCTTAAAGATTGGATTGGAGAGCGATTCGTTGTTTCGATATTGTTTGATGTGATTTGATACCTCGAGCAAGTCTGCACTATGTTTTGGAACATGTTGGTGTAATTGGACGGGGTCTCGGGGGCCTCGGGTGGATTTCGAGTGGTTAACGGATCAATATTTGAAGTTGAAGAAAAGTTGAGGTTGTTGTCATCTGGTGTGACCGCATCTGCGAGGCTTTGGCCGCAGGTGCAGGTGCAGCTTTGACGCCGCATGTGTGAGTTTTGGCTGGAGCTGAGGAAGCCGCAGGTGCGAGATGGGGACCGCAAGTGCGGAAATGAGCCTGGGCAGACTGTTTTAAAAACAGGAATTTTGTCATTTCTTCTCCTATTTTCATTTGGTATGGGCGATTGTGGAGAGCTTCAAGGAGGGATTTTCGTCAAGGATCACAAGGTAAGTTATTCCAACTCATTTTTACGTTAAATGCATGGTGTAGGTACGTATTTGAGTATGGGAATTTGTGAAAAATATGGAATTTTGAAGAAAACCTAGAATTCGGTATTTTGGACTTTGCCACGAATTTGAGCATGAAAATTTGAAGTAAATTGTATATTCGAGCTAGTAAGACTATGGGGAGAGTTTATCTTCGAGAAATTTTGGAATCCGGGCACGTGGCCCTGAGGGCATTTTGGTCAATTCTTTGAGCGGAGTTGGGGATTTATATAATTTGAATTGTTAACAAATATTAGAGTATATTTTCATTGGTTTGTCGTTATTTAGATAGTTTTGGGGCATTGTGCATCCATCAGAGTCGTCAGAAGGGCTTGGGAGTCGGTTATGGAATTTCGGAGCGAGGTAAGTCTCCTTTATAACTTTGTGAGGGGGAATTGTCCCCATAGGTGAACTAATTAATTTTGTGCTACTATTTGCGGGGGCTACGTACGCACGAGGTGACGAGAGTCCGTGCGTAGCTACTATTATGCTTATGTCGGGGTAGCCTAGGACCCACTAGCATGTTTTACTTGTTGTACTTATAACCTTGTTGATAAAACAGACTGTCTAATATTATGGAACTCGTAGTTAAAATATCCAAGTAGGTTAATCGTCATTTTCTCAATCGTATAAAAGGAGAATTTTATTTTTCCTTGGCTAGACATTCCCTGATAAATTTCGGATATACTACTTGAATATGCTTATTTATATGCGGGTACCCGAGTCGCAGGTATGATTCACGAGCGGGGTAACTCTATTATTTATATGTATCCGCTCCGCATGTATGATTCGCGAGCGGGTCCTCCTACCACACTTTTATGGGATTGGGACGTTCGCCTCGGCAGGATTTATGTACCACACTCTTATGGGAGCGGGTCGTTCGCCTCGGCAGGTTAATAGATGCATCTATGGTTCGCGTCGTTCGACCCTTCGGCAGTGCACTGTTTACTTTTATGTTGGATCGGGCCGTACGCCTCGGCATTTCCTATGTACTTACTATCTCCATTGAATCGTGCGTAATGTTTGGCTAGAAGCCAGTGTATCCGAGGGTTTTCCCTTTAATTGGGGTATAATAACCTTTTTGGTGAAGCCGTAACTCTGTATATGTCTTGGTTACGGGAGGAAATTGTTAATTGAGAGCTGAATAAATTGTACGGAAGGGATCGTACCGCGTAATTTATACTCGTTGACATTTACATTTACTTTGTTTCATATTGATTCATTTCGTTACTATACCTGACATTAATTGACTTCTAGCAAGTGTCTAATTCGACCTCTCGTCACTACCTCTCTTAGGTTAGGTGGGATACTTATTGAGTACACATTGTTTTCGTACTCATGCTACACTTGCTGTGCATTTTTGTTGCACAGGTACTTTCACAGCGATGTGGCCGGCTTGGAGACTTAGGTGGGCTGCATCATCCGGAGGCGACCCGCAGCCGACAGAGTCTCCCTCATATTGTATTTATTTTCATTTTACGTTCCTTGTCCAATTTGTATTTCGGACAAGATTCGTAGTATTTGTATAAATTCTTAGAATTTGCTCATGTACTTGTAACACTGGGTTCTGGGATTTGTAAACGGGGTTTATTTACTATTTAAAATTTGCTAAAGATGTTATTGTTTACTTAGTAGAAGTTAGATAACTATTGTTTAAGAAAATTATAAAGGAATGATTTCAAAATATTATAATAAAGATTTCATTAATTATTAAGTGTTGGCTTGCCTGATCGTGGGGTCCAGCGCTATCACGACCTTTATGGATTTTGGGTCGTGACACAATCCAAACAAATAATGGTTTTTGAAAACTCAAATTCGAATTCAAAGCTTCAAAGCTTTTTAATGGTTGTCAATGGTGGAATTATTGCTCTCTTTTCCTTTGCTTTACATTACTAAAATTAGGGATTGAGATATAGAGAGAGACGTAGAGAGAATTCCCAATTCTTTGCAACAACACCCAATTCAAACAAATAAAAAAAATTTGAAACCCCAAATTCGAATTCAAAGCGCCAAAGCTTTTTAATGGTTGTCAATGGTGGAATTGCTGCTCTCTTGTGCAAGATACGTGAGGGAGGGGGGTGGGATGTGAAGAGAGAAACATGGGGGGAGTAAAAAATACGTTAGAGTGATTTTAGGACACTAATTATTATCATTAATTCCCTTAAAATGTACATAAATGGTAATTGGGTATATAAAATGTAATTATAGTAAAACTTAAGTAGGGAGGGTAATATAGATTCATATAGTGTATAGGGATGTAAAAATTCCATAAAATAATGGGATTTTTACCTAGCTATACTATAATAGAAACTTATTTACCACCTTTATTTAGGTTCCTTATTAATTATTTTGTATATCTATATTTACAAGTTATATACATAACCTTAAAAAAGAACAAAATTTAATATCTCTTAATTTTAGCCCATTTCCTAAAAACAATACTCGATACAATACTAATACAATTGTAATACGATTATATTAGATTTTTAGTGTAGAGTTGTGATTGAAACTTGAAGAAGATGATGATCATAATTGTATCACAATTTTTTCAGAAATGTATCGCGATTGTATTATAATTGTATATGTATCATAATTGTTGCAGGAATTGTATTATAAATGTATGATAATTGTATATTCATTGTATATTATTACGAGAAGTTGTTAGTTCATGACGAATTTTATTGTTTGTATCACAAATATATGATAATTTTATATTAATTTATTAGTATTATATCAGGTATTATTTTGGGTATTAGTGTACCAGATACAAGTTAGATACAATTGTGATACAAGTATGATACGATTATGTTTTAGGATTGATGTAACTGATACAATTCAAATACAATTATGATACAATTATCATACAATTTTTGAATATTTATTCATTTTTTAATAATATAAAGTTGTCAGCAATGGTGAGAAGAGAGGAGATGAAGATTCTTCGCATAGATTAAGGGATTTTGATAAATAAAAAAAAGAGAAGAGGAAAGGGGAAAAAAAGTAAAGGATGTAATTGAATCCCTTAATTCAAGGCATTAATAATGGGCTGAAGCCTTTTAAGGGGCAATGTATACAATTTGTGGGAAAACCCTAGGTACTTATTAAAAACTACAAAACATAGAGAACATAAGTAAATAAGTTTCTAATATAGCATAGCTAGGTAAAAAGTGTTAAGTAAAATTTTGATGTGATGCCCAGTTTTGCGCCACCCATTGAATTTGTACCGACTTATTAAAAATATTTAATTGATATCCAATTTTTGAGTAAATTCATATACATACACTTTTTCCCCCTTCCCGTCGTTGTTGATTTCGTCTTCTTCTTCTTCTTCTTCTTCTTCTTCTTCTTCTTCTTCTTTGTGCTTAGGGTTTCTGCTTCTTTTTCTTAGTTGCAAAATGAGTTTGTTTAATTTGTTATTTTTTTGCTAATTTGACTATTGGAATTTGTTCTTTATGATATTTGAAAATTATGTTTCAAATTTGAGCTCATTTGGAGTAGATTTTGGGAATTGAATCGAGTGTTGGATTATTGAAGTTCCAAGAACAAGTTTATGTTTCAGGTTAGAAATCTGAAGTTGCTTTGAAGATATTGGACTACTTAAAATTCGAATTTCTGAACTTGCATTTGAAATATAGAAGAACTTCATATTTGATTTCTAAAGTCGTAATGAAAAGATTGAACTACTTGCTATTCGAATTTCTGAAGTTGCTTTTGAAAAATAAAAGAATTAAAATTTTATTTCTAAACTTGCATTTGAAAGATAGAAGAACTTCAGATTTGATTCCGAAAGTTGTATTAAGAAGATTAAACTATTTAAGATTCAAATTTGCGAAGTTGCATTTGAAAAATAAAAGAACTTCAAATTTGATTTCTAAAGTTGCATTGAAGAGATTGAACTACTTCAAATACGAATGGGGTACACTTTATAAAATGTGTTTAATGTGCGTATAACTTCAACGGTGGCCCTAAAAATGAGTATATATATAAATGTTGTTTCCCGTAAAACAGTACAGTTGAATTTATACGTGGGTTCTAGACAAGTGAGCTAATTTGACCCTGAAATAATACAATAATCGAAGAAATATACAATACTTAGCTTTAAAATGTAGATAAAATAGCAAAGATGGTGATTCCGTGAACATGGTTTCCGGACACAACAATGATGAGATCAAAAAGCAAGGAAGTAAAATTATATAAAGCTTTGCATAGAATATAGTATAAGTTTTGCCAGAAAATTCGTGTCTTTTACAATGGTAACTGAGCTCACTATTTATAGCTATGTCTAGGGAAAGAGGTCCTAGGATCATCCCTCATTTAATGTCAATTATGAGGGTCATTGACGAAGATGTAACGTTGAACATAAATGCCAAATTCTCTGTAATAAACCGTCGCTCTTAATACTGCAGAATATTCCTTAGTAAATGCTACCAGACGCAGAGCATTTAATACACCTTTATGAATGTTATCCTTTCCGGTGACAAGCATAGTGGCTGCGTTCGGTCCTCATCCATCCCATCTCGGATTTCGCATGTCCTCCTTTTAGTCAGCCACGTGTCATTTCATATTTTAGTCTCTACAGATAGTCCCCCCCTTCTTTTCGGTGATATAACATTGTTACCGGGAAGTTGGTAGAAACACCTTTTGGCAGGAATTATTATAACTCCCTCTGAAGGTGTTTGAAAGTCGATTAGACGCACGTCTCTCCGCATTTAATGCCCCGAACACACGTCATCCCATGATTCAGCACAACTTTTGCCGATTATTGAGGTAATCATGGCCATGAATTTAGCTGCCAAAATTTTACTTATGCGCAATTTTCTTTTCCTTTGCGTTTCACAATTGCTTGAGCTTCTGATTTGCATCATTCTTTTCCATTCTTTTTTCTAATTTTCTTCAAACACAAAATCTTTTCCGCCTTCTTTTCCAATGTATTCTTCCTCTAAGTGTGCTTTCTACAAAGATCAAGAACAAAATCGAAGATTCGGTTCCTGCAACAGTGAGTTCCATCATCCCAAGAATGCTTAGTACTTCGAAGGATTTTGAAGAGAAATTTCCTACTGCTAACCCCCGCACATGGGTTGTTAGCAGGTACCCTTATTCCATTCGTCCTTCCAATATTCTTGTTGTGAATGAGGACTACCGCTGCAATGAGTTGGAAATTATTTCTCCCGATCTATCGGAGCGAGTGACCCTTGCCAAGGAAGGGTTTACATACATTTTCATGTATCCCTTTACTTTGGGTGCGTTTTCTTTGTGCGGAGAGCTTGATTCCGTGATTGTGGAGTTTCTCCTTCACTACCAGGTGTGTTTTGCACAAGTAAGTCCTTCAGTGTGGAGGACGGTCGTATGCCTTCGACTTTTGTGCCAAGAAACTAGAGAGGAACTAACCCTAACTCATATGATGAATCTCTATTCCTCCAATATCTTCCCAGGGGGAATGATAAACCTTTTCAAGCATGGCCGCCATGCTATGTTGTCTAGCATGGATGATGAAAACTATCGTGGGTGGATGGAATGGTTCGTTGCAGTTGCCACCAACGACATCATTCTGACAACGACATCATCCTTTACGATAGCTTGGAACCGCACTCGTAAGTTCTTTGTATAATATTCTTTTTACTAGATATTCTTCTATGGTCGTATCTTTACTATTCGCGTGTTTCAGCAGCTCGATGGATCCCACCGGTGGTGGAAGGTTTGAACCGGTGGGTTCAGAAGATCTTGGAGGTGGTGACCTTGTCCGAAACTCACTCATGGAAAGAATTGGCCCTTAAATACGGGTGGAAGGCCAAAATTCATGGTTACTTTAATCTACCTTGCTTCTATTTTTGTATATGAAGAACTTGGTTGAACCCTTCTGACTTGTTCACGGAATTAGGCCTACCTGCGGGCTCTGTTGCTATTCCCGAGAAGGACGTTCTGGCATCCTGCTAATGCAGCAAGTCTGCTTTAGGAAGCACTTACTCGAACAACTATCTCTGGGCCTGTTTCGGGTGCAAATACTTCTTTACGGAGTCCCCATCCAGAGGATAAACAAACAAAGAGAAGACGTTCCTCCACGGCCGGCAAAAAGGAATAAAAGGGCAAAGATTAATGCCCCCGAGTCATCTCCAGTGGTGATGATAACTGGTCTTCCTTCCGGGCCGGTCATAGACATTGTGATGATCGATGATGATGATGAAGCTAGCGATGCGGGAGCTTCTTTAAATAGAAGGCGACGATCCATATCATCTCAACAGGATGCTCAACCTGTTCAGATAGTTGCACAAACTGAAGACGACGTTTCAACACTTTTGGGAGAATCTGATTTAGTAAAATATGCCAACTCCCGCTTCCGGGCCCCAATTGATGTAACCGATGCGGCGGAGCTAAGTATCGGGTCCTTATCGTCTTTGGTTGGCGAGCATCAAATAACCAACACTGCATTTGGTGCAGCTGCTTCTCGCTCTTCAACTCCATCAGCTTCATCTCCACCTTCACCAACACCAACAACTGCTACATCATTCCCATCTTCGTCCACTCTTCCACCAGACCTTTTTAAACTATTCTGAGCCCCGACCCTTTTACGTTCGAGGCTCTGTCCGTAAATAAGGTCCAAACCCCTGATGTCGATTCCGACACCATACTGCCTCCTTGGTTGCTAGAGGTAGCACTCCCGGACTAAAATTGGCCACGAAGTCAGCCAAGACTTGTCACTTAATTGCAATCTTCAATTTATATTCTATGTAAAATTCACTCACTTCGACGGCCCATGTGAGCAATCTGCCCGATAGATCGGGTTTATGAAGGATGTTCCGCAAAGGGAAAGTAGTCACCACAACTATTGGGTGGCATTGAAAATAGGGCCTAAGCTTCTGAGCAGCGTCTACAAGAGCTAAGGCCAGCTTTTCTAAATGTGGGTAGCGAATTTTTGCTCCCGTTAAAATTTTGCTAACGTAATAAATAGGAATTTGTGTACCTTCGTCCTCCTGGTGAAATTGCATGATAATAGGTGAATTAGACTATATTTTCACCCCTAATGAACCATACTTTATTATGTTTTTAATGCGAATATTGATAACAAAATGCTCTAATTAGTGTTTTTATGCTTTGCAGGGTATATTTTATGATGGGAGATACGTTGGAGCGGTTTGGGGTTAATTAAGGGAGTTTTAGGCCAATCGAGAAGCACCCGTGGGAAAAGAACAAGAAAAAGGCCAAGTTTGCTGGAAAATAGCCCACCGCGATCGCGGTCGACTGCGGTCGACCGCGGCTGGAGCACGGTGGGCAACACAGCTAGAATCATAATGCGCGTATTTCACCGCGGTCGCGCCGCGTTCCTGCCGCGACCGCGGGCAAATGCTGAAAGGCCAGAAAATCTGAAGGACCAAAGTGCAAAACACAGGAATAAATTTCCTAAACCTATTTAAACATTATAAAATCGCCCAAAAGAACCTCATTCTTGTTTTTAGACTCAAGTAGGAGGCAAGAATCATTGTGAGAGACAAGCAACAATTAGAGTTTTTACATTCTCTTCCTTTGATCTTTATTTTGAGAATTATGATTTCTTTTGGGTTTTTATTGTTCTTGAGAATGAGTAGTTAACTTCTTTAATCTAAGGTTTTGGTGGAACCCGTTGGGGATGAACTTATTGTGATACTAATATAGTTTTGCTTGGTTGTTAATCTCTATTTGTTCAACTACGTTCTTGTTGTAGTTGATTTAAGGGCCATCAATTAGTTGTTCCTATTTATTATGTATCTACTTGAGAGAGAGAGTGCATATTTAGGTATTTGTTTGAACAACATCACTCCCGGAGTATAGGCGAGATCCATAACCGAGGGTTTAGAGGTTGGATTAGAGATAACGATACCTCGGGTGCAATCTAAAGTGAACTGTAATGCAATTTAGCTAGCGTAACTTGAGAGAGTGCGTCTAGTAGATTATCATAATTACTTGAGAGAGATTTATGATAGCTGAAGTGTTCATGATTGATAGAGACAACTAAGTCAAAACTATAGGAAATATACAAAAAGGGATTTCATCAACGGGGGAAACCATAACCTTAGACCTTTATTACAATTGTTTACACCTCATTGTTAGTTAATCTTTAGTTTATTATTTTCGTTCAGCTGTAGTAGTAAAAAATACCACCAAGTGATATTCATAACTTTTGAGAAAGTTGATTATTGAGAATCTAGTAATCTAACAACAACATTTGATACGTTATTTCCCTGTGGGATTCGACTCTGGGCAAAATACTCGGATTATATTTGCAACGTCCGCTTAATCTTTTTATAAGACATAGTTGAGCGTGATCAAATTTTGGCGCCGTTGCCGGGGAATTAACGGTATTATCATTTGTAGTTGGAGGAAAATACAAAATTCTTAAGTGTAATCAATTTTCTTTGATTTCTTTCATATATTGAAATTCTAACGTTTGCTGAATCGGTTGTACATGTGCATGCCTAGAAACTCATCGAGAACTGGTGAAGTATTTGAAGCCTTACCAGACCCCTAAAAAGTTTTCAAGGCCTTAAACAGGGCCAACCGGAGAAGCAATCAACAATCATTCATTGAACACATTGAAACAGACATGGCAGACCTGAATGACATTATCAACAATAATAATGGGGAAGATGTGGTTGGCCCAGCCGGACACATTGCAGCACCTGAGGCGCCCTTATATGACTGGGAACAACCCACAACGGAGAATTTGGCCACCGCGATCATGGTCCCGCAGATAGAAGCTGAGTCCTTCCAAATCATAAATTTTATGATGCACTTGTTGTAGAATAAGGGGTTGTTTTCGGGTCATACATTGAGGATCCCTAGCAACACTTGAAGAACTTCCTGTCGATCTGCAAGACACAGAGGCAACCAAACGTCACTCCAAAGGCAATAAGACTGTTGTTGTTTCCGTTCTCAGTGACAGGAGTAGCCCAGACTTGGCTCAACTCACTCCCCATCAATTCTATTACTACATGGGAGGAGTTGGTCAAGCAGTTCTTTAATAAATTCAACCCACCAAACAAGACAGCGCAACAAATTGATGAGATCTTGAGCTTCAGGCAGAAGCCTATAGAGACACTGCAGGAGACATAGGAACGATTTAAAGGGATGCTGGTAGTCTGTCCTCACCATGGCATTCCAGAACAGATCTTGGGGCATCGATCTTATATGGGTTTGGCCGATGGTGTGAAAGCTAATGTTGATGCTTCAGCCGACGGAGCATTCCTGAGTAAGACGTGGAGAGAAAGCCAGGCTTTACTTGATAAAATGGCACAAATATCAGGGTGGATGACTAGGGGTGCACCTATTACCCCTATCGTTCACTCAGTGCCATTAGATCCGTCCAACTCTATTGCTGAAAATATGGCAACTTTGATGACACAGATGAGCTTACTTATGAAGGGCATTACATTGTAACAATATGTACCGAATTTTTTTATAAACGAAGCTTTTTCCTGATCTTCCAGGTTCACCTTAATTTAGTTGTACCCATAATAAGCATCAAGGAAACTCATCAACTCGTGCCCGGTCGTGGCATCAATCATTTGATCGATATTTGGTAGTGGAAACAAATCTTTCAGGCACGCCTTATTAAGATCTTTATAGTCTACCGACATACGAAATTTATTGTTCTTCTTAGGAACTACTACTACATTGGCTATCCAATTTAAATATCTCACCTCTCTGACTGAACCGATTTTAAGCAAGCGGGTTACCTCTTCTTTGACGAATTTAAGCTTGGCCTCGGCAATATGGTGCTTCTTCTGTCGTACCGGTGGTACGCTGGAATCCAAACTCAGCTTGTGCACGACTATTTCCATTGGAATACCTGTCATATCCTCGTGCGACCATGCAAAACAGTCAGCGTTATTTTAAGGAATTCAATAAAACCAGACCTGAGCTCGGGGTGCAGTCCTGTCCCCAAGTGAAATTTTCTTTATAAGAATTCTTTGAGCAATGCCACTTGCTCTATTTCCTGTGTCGTGGATTTCGTTGTGTGCATCTAAAATTGGAAATATCTTGGCACCTGATATTATTCTGACGACTCTCCCCTTGGAATAACCCCTTCTAACTCGGGAGTAGGCGCCGGTTCCTATAATTGCTATATCATGCGCTCCTTCCCTTTGCTACTAGAAACTGAGTGCATTCATCTCCCTCGCTACCGGTTGGTCACCTCTTATCTGCTTGATTCCTTCGAGCATTGGAAACTTCAGCAATTGGTGATACGTCAAAGGTACAACTTTCATTTCGCATAACCATGGCCTTCCTAAGATGATGTTGTATCCTATATCACCACCCACTACTTCGAAGAGAGTTGTTTTCATTACCCCTTCAGCGTTCGTGAGCAGCAAGATCTCTCCCCTAGGTCGTCACGCTCGCAAGGTTGAATCCAGTAAGGAGTTTTGTTGCCGAAATAATGCTTCCGATGAGTTTATCTTGTTCCAATACTCTCCATTGTATGATATTAGCCAAACTTCCTGAATCCACTAGAACACGCTTAATTTTAAAATCTAACACATTTAATGAGATTACCAGTGCGCCGTTGTGCGGTAATAGCAATCCATTCGCGTCTTCCTCCGTGAAAGTGATATCGTCCTCCCAGAATCTTTTGGTGTGAGTTATCGATACTTTAGTCTTCTTTGCGGCCGAAAAGGTGACCCCATTAATCTCGTTTCCCCCCAAAGATCATGTTGATCGTATAGCGTGGGGTTTCTTCTCCTACTTTTGAAGATTCCGTGTTGTCTCTGTTGCGACCGTAATTGTTCTTAGCTCGATCAGTCAAGAATTCTCGGAGATGACAATTCTTCAACATCGTTGCCACCTCCTCCCGAAGTCGGTAGTCACCTGTAAGGTGACCGTTCGTCCCGTGGTATTCACACCATAAATTGGTATCCCTCCACCTTTGTCTTATCAACTTCTATGCCACTCCTTGACACTTTATGATCCAAAACGATGCCTTCCTGCACCATGAAATGGCATTTCTCCTAATTTAAGACCAGATTTGTTTCTTCACAACGGGCCAACACCATGGCCAGATTTGTCAAACAATTATCATAAGATGACCCAAAGACCAAAAAGTCATCCATGAATACCTCCACGAAGTTTTCCACCATATCAGTGAAAATAGCCATCATGCATCTCTGGAAGGTGGCTGGTGCATTACAAAGACCGAACGACATTCGCTTGAAGGCGAAGGTGCCATAAGGAAAAGTAAACATCGTCTTCTTCTGATCCTCTGGACATATGACAAGTTGATTATATCCGGAGTACCCATCAAGAAAACAATAATAATCATGTCCAGCTAATTTGTCCAATATTTGGTCAATGAAGGGGTGAGGGAAGTGATCCTTGCGGGTTGCCTTGTTGAGCCTTCGATAGTCAATGCAAACTCTCCATACCGTAACAGTTCGGGTAGGAATCAGCTCATTCTTCTCATTCTCAATCACGGTCATCCCTCCCTTTTTGGGCACACATTGAACTGGGCTCACCCAGTTGCTGTCAGAAATAGGGAAGATGATACCTGCATCCAGCAATTTTATGACTTCTTTCTTCACCACTTCTTTCATGATGGGATTTAACCTCCTCTGATGCTCAACACTCGGGCGGTGTCCCTCATCCATAAAGATTTTGTGCATACAAAACGAGGGACTGATTCCCTTGATATCTGCAATGGTCCACCCTATTGCCTTTTTGTTCTCACGGAGTATTCTGAGCAATTTCTCTTCTTGTGGCTTGGTCAGGATGGACGAGATGATCACGAGCAATGTTTCAGAGTTTCCCAAATAAGCATAGCGCAAATGTGCTGGAAGAGGTTTAAGTTCCAGCTTTGGAGCTTCCTCAATAGAAGGCTTAGGAGGGGTTAGAGTTCCAGGCTTGTTCAACTTCTCGAATTTCCCTAGCCCGTGGATGTAACTGCAGGATACTTTAAGAGAATTCTCAATCTCTCCCCTTGTTTCATCTCCACTATCTTCTTCACCCCCTACCAAAACTTGCTCAAGAGGGTCCATAGGATACATGTAGGGAACCACTGATGCATCCTTGCTTTCCACCACAGTAATCATGGATAGCTCTTCATAGTGGACTGGTAATTTGAGTGATTTATAGAAATTAAACACCTCCACTCGATCACCAACCCGCACTGTTATCTTTCCTTCACACACATCGATGATAGCTTTACCCATAGCTAAGAAGGGACGCCCCAAAATAAATGGGACTTCCTGATCAGGCTCATATTCCAGGATAATGAAATCAGCTGGAAATATGAAAGATCCCACTTGTACCAGTACATCTTCGATCACTCCCTCAAGATTAGCAAGGGAGCGGTTAGCCAACTGTAAAATCACTTTTGTTGGGCGTGGCTCACCCAACCCCAACTTCCTGAACACAGATAGTGGCATCATATTAATACTTGCCCCAAGATCAAACAAGGCTCGCCCAACTGCATGCTTACCAATTGAGATTTGGATAGTAAAACTACCCGGATCCTTTAACTTTTGAGGTAGCTTGCTCTGAATTCTTGAGCTACACTCCTCAGTGAGTGCCACAGTCTCATACTCAGTCAGCCTTCTTTTATGGGCCACAATGTCCTTGATGTATTTGGCATATTTGGGCACCTCCTGCAGAATATCTACCAGTGGAATGTTGATTTGTACTTACTTCAAGAGGTCAAGGAACTTTTTGTATGCGGCATTATCTTTCACCTTTTGCAACCTTTGATGGAACGGAGGGGGTGGCCTTGCAACCACTGGTGGGGGTTGCTCGGCCACCGCCTCATCAACTGGCTTTTCCGACTCTTTTGGACTTGCAAACATTGACTCAATAATAGCTGGTTCCTCATTAAAAGTTACCTGCTTTCTCTTCTCGGATTTCACTTCTTCCAATTGCCTCCCATTCCTCAATGATACAGAATTGACATAAGCCTTAGGATTGGCTTCAGTGTCACTTGGGAGGGCCTCTATTGGTCGGGTATTTTGGGAAATGGCAAGTTGACCCACTTGACGTTCCAAATTTCTCATTGCTACCAGCTGGGCTTGGTTATCTGCCATCATCTTTTGATTGAAGGCAAGTTGGTCGTTCATCATTCTTTTCATAATTTCCTCTAGGCTACCTGATTGCTCAGCCTGAGGTGGTTTGTAATATTGCTGAGGTGCATGAGGTACTGGAGGCCTGTAATTACTCTGAGTGCCTTGATTTCCACCCCAAAAGAAGTTTGGGTGGTTCCTCCAGCTGGGATTATAGTTGTTCCCATATTGATTGGCTTGCCCTCTATTTTGATTTCCCACATAGTAGACAGACTCTGGGTTGGCTTGGCATGAGTCACTCGGGTGACCCTCTCCACAAACATCACAAAAGACTTGGACCTGTTGTACTGGCTGGACCTGTTGGAGTGGTTGAGATTGTTGCTTATTAATGATCAGGGTCATCTGATTGACTTGGTTAGTCAATGTCGAAATCTGAGCTGACAACGCTGAGACAACGTCTAATTCAAGAATCCCTGGTGACTTTTGAATCACATTCCTTCCCATCTCACCTTGCTAGTCTGGATTGCTCTTGGAGAATTTATTCAACAAAGCAAATATTTCATCATAATTCTTCTCCAATACCTGACCTCCAGCTGCTGCATCTACCACAATTTTTGTTTGGGGATGGAGTCCCTCGATGAACGTGTGGACCAACACCTCGTTTGTCTGATTGTGATGAGGACAGTCTCTGAGTATCCCCTTGAACCTTTCCCATGCTGAATATAATGATTCGCCTGCTTTCTGTTTAAAGGAGACTATCTCACTTCTAATCTTCGCAGTCTTGCTTGAGGGAAAGAACCTTGCTAGAAATTTTCTTGCCAAATCATTCCATGATATAATGGAATTAGTTGGTTCTGCCTTTAGCCATCGCTTCGCTTCACCCAACAGAGAGAATGGGAAAAGCGTATGCCTCACATAATCTGGAGTAACCCCGTTACTGATATTAGTATCACTAATCTCCAGGAAGTTCAAGATGTGCTGCTGAGGATCCTCATGTGGAAGACCCATAAACTGCCCATTTGCATGAAGTAGCTGGATCATGCTCTGCTTTATCTCAAATTGCCCAGTGATTCTGGGCTTCTCAATGCTGGAGGTAACATTAGCAATACTGGGCATTGCTACCTCCTGAACCGCCATGTGTTGTTCCTCTGCCATATTCACAGGAAATTGAACGAAGTTCTGAATATTGTTCCTCTGCCATATTCACAGGAAAAACTTATTGCTCCCAAACGCACACGCAAGTATACGTAGTCGTAGAGGTAATATAATGATAAATCGGATTGTCGAACCCACAGAGACTTGTATAAACTACTCACTACTTCACTATAATTGTTATTCAACCAAGCCAAAATAAGATCCAATAGTGTAATTATGCTAAACTACAATTCTAGGAATTAACTAATTATCAAGTAACGAAAATGTTGATGTGTATTCAGTAGAGACAAATATTCCAGGGTTGTGATTGTTTCACCATTCGTATTGTATTCTAATTAATTCTCCCTTTCATATAATTCACTCATGGTTGCTAATTAATCGATAGTTGTTCTCATAGCCTTCTCCCGAAGCACTACTCGCCTATTCTCAATAGATTAACGCCTATATTCCTATGAAATTAATCTATCAGAATGCATTAAGATTACGATATCTAATTAAGCACGGTGACTAGGTATATTCCTATCCTTAGCCACAAATCCGCTCCCCTTGAGGGTTAAGATCGCGCTCTCTTCAACTCTTCTCTAATCTATACACGGCTTTCCCAAGCATAGCATAGATAGTATATAGAACCTAACTGCTGGCCAAACAATTAAGCAATTAAACACAGAATTGAAGAAACAACCATATATTGAGCGAATTATAATCAAGGTCAAATTAATGTCGAAACACAATATTCATGGCTAATCACAACCCCAGAAAAATGGGTGTTTAGCCACTCATGCTCAAATATGACAAAAAACCAATAGAAATACTTAAAGCAAGAGATGAAAAAAGAAGATCTGAAGGTCTAATTGTTCCAATTTCTTCCCACAATGAAGTATTCTCTCAATTTGCTGCTCAAAAACTCATCTCCCCTCTCTTGGGCGGAATTCTAACACTTATATAGGGTTTGGGGCAATAAAATCCCGTGTTTGCACTTTTAGTCCCTGAAGTTCCAGCGATTCACCGCGGTCGGGTAATTTTTCGGGCTTCAGTTCCATCCACCGCGGTCGCAGTGGCCTGCCTTCAGTTCTCTTCTCGCTTAATGTTCAGTGCAAGTCATGGGTATCATGTGATTGGCCTCAAATTTCCATAGTTGACTCCAAATTGCTCCAAAGTCCTCTCCTCGTGAGATATAACCTGCAAAGCACAAAAGACACTAATCAGAGCATTTTGTCATCAATATTTACATTAAAAACAACACAAAGTGTGGTTCATTAGGGGCATAATTATAGTTAAATTCACCTATCATCAACACCCCACACTTAAACCTTTGCTCGTCCTCGAGCAGCTAAACCACATTCTAAGTCTAATCCTCTCAAGCATTACCCCTTTTTGTGCCACACCTAGCATTTTGCAGGAACACCCCAAGTTGTGCAACAACCACACCTCAAAAGAAGACTCTACATGCCATGCCACACTTTTGCTTTCTCAAGGTACTCTTTACAGAGGTGAAAACTTATCTTTTCTTCCTGAATTACATGCCCTCACATCACACAATTGAGAGAAGTTCCACAATGATAAAATTAGAAATAACAGGAACTTTAGATGGAAATAATTCACCCACTCTCAACAAAGAACATTCACATGTCACACAGATACGCCATAAGCTTGCCCGTAGTATAATACTCTACTAATCGAGTTCATTCAGTCTAAGTTCAATAGGTCTTTATTTAGTTGTAATGTAAGCTAAGGGACATGTAGGATACATTTAAGTATAGTGACTAACCTCCCTAAGCACTTTTAATACATTTACTTCCACTTTAAGCCCAATTTTCTTGCTCAACCACTTGTTTTCCACATTTTGTTTCATAATCACCCCACTTTTCTCAGGTGCAACTACCTTTTTCATGCCACTCAATATCAAGGACTAAGTGTGTTCATTGTCCTTTTTTTTAAGTGGCTTCACTTCTTTTATATTATTGCACCTTTCATTCTATTTTCCTCCCTGACCACACCACCACCCCACACTTAGACTTTTATATATTTTCTAACAATTCAAGTGCTCGTAGGGGGTACAAGGTTCAAACAATCGAGCTATTCAGACACATGGATATGGGTCGTTACATGGTTACCAAAGAAACAAGATTTAAGCTCAACGGGGTTAACTATGGTACATTATTTACAGGTGGATATATATATTTATGTAGGCTTCACAAAGAAGTGCCTATGTCCTTTCTAAGACCAAACAAACTGCTATTTCGCTTCGTACACACACAGGGCAAGTTCTAGGTATCATATGCAGACATAGAATAAAACGTAATCACTTACACACACATGGCACGTAATCCATTCCTAATCGGTTTATCAACACACTCAAGTGCGTATTCAAGTTAGGCACAATGTGCAAAGTTAAGGCATAATACAAGAGTCTACAAGTGAGCCTAAGCGTCGCACCCTTGGGTTTGTTTTGATTATTTTCAGGTGTGTACACTGCGGGGTGCATTCTTGCCTTTACCCTTTAAGCCCAAGAGAGTCCTACTAACTACTACAAAGAAATCTACCTAACCCGGTTCAAGCTAAACCCTTGGAAAAGAACCGTGGTAAAAAAAACAACCAAGGGGGAGTTGCTACACTACTTAAAAAGAAAATAAAAAATCTTTTTGGTCTTTTCTTTAGACTACTTCCCTCAAGAAGACTGTCTAAGTGGTCCGTCATCAGGAAGAGTCTCCTATAATTTTTTTTTTGTTCGACTTAAGCCCTCAAGAGACCCATCGAAATGTGTCCATCTTCAAGCCAAGACGATGAAACAAAACTAAACTAAAACAGTATATACACAAATTAATTAACCTATACAACTATACAACAACAACAAACAAGTCTCCTACCCCACACATACGAATATGGCATGCCCTCATGACAAATGACAATAAAGTACAAGGGGGTAAGGAAACTTCCCTAGAGCTCAGTCGGAGTCAGAAATGGAGGCTGGGTCCACATTGCAGGCCCTTCCAATAGCGCGGAACCACGCCATGAATCTTCTCTCTGATTTAGCCTGCCGCGTGGACATCGCATCCAACCGGACGTGAAGGCTATATACGGAGGTGCGCAAAAGAGACACATCCTTCTCCAAGGTGCGCATTCCGACGCCAGACTGGGACCAAGAGGGTCCTGCCCCAGCATGGGACCTCCGTGGTGGTGCAGCAGGGGGTGGGACCTCCTCATCATCATCAATTTCTATGGGCGTAGAAACGTCCTTGCCCACATTTATCTTTGCAGCTCTGACGGCAGCCTTCTTCGGCAATTTTTCGTCACCGGGCTGTTCGCGCACATCCGCTAATCTGCACAACCTCGTGACCAGGGAGGGAAAGTAGAACCCTTTGGTCACTAATGGGGACCTGATCATCATTTCATCCCCAATCACCTGGCGACATCAAAGTCCATCCCATTGATGAAGCACCACACCATCACAACCCGCGGTCCATTCACATCAGTCGTATTGCTGGAGGGCAAGAAACTGCTACAAATTACGGTGAACCAGCACTTGGCCTCTCAGGTGAAAGAATTAGAATTGAGAGTTATGTTTTCCTTCACCCAAGTAGGCTGCCCACCCAGACAGATAGATTAGATCAGCATGTTCCAATTTATCGTCGGAGATTGGTAGGCCCGGTAGTAATCGACTTCACTGGTGAACTGCGGTATCCTGTAGACCCGACGAATTGCCTCCACGGAGGTATCCACCACTTTGCCCCTAACCGTGAGTGATCGAAGTAGATGTTCCGGGCAGTTCGCATAGAACTCCCGGACCATCATTATGTTCGCAGTCTTTGGCTCCTCAAATAAGAAGTCCAACCCTCGCCTTTGGATCTCCTCATACATGGCAGGGTTTTCAGATTGCAGGGTTGCTCGGTCTATTGTCACTTCTACGACACAATTCTTGGCAGCCTTAGCGTTGAACCGGTCTTCTGCCTCTTGGGATTCAAAACGGGTTGCGTCCCAGGTTGGTGCTGATGTGCTGGCAGTGTCTCTGCGCTTACGGGGGGCCATGATACCTGCAACCAAAGAGGGACAGCCGTTAGGGTGGTCCTAGCAAAGTGCCAGTCGGGTGATTACTCAGACTTCACCACCCGCCGGTCACCAACCAAATCAAACTCGCCAAAAGTGGCCAATGTACAACATTAGGTGGGCCACATTGTCAACACATACATACAAGCCCCATTGTTACTACAATCTCCTCAACTTCCAACATGCGGACCCACTTAGGCCCCCAACAACAGTAATGTCCCCCAGTTAGCAATACAAACTACCCACATAGGCCCCCAAAATAGAGTAAAATTTGACATTCTTCAACACCCATGGTTCATGGACTACCCCACCCCACACTTGATAGTACCATTATTAAGCATACCACACACTTCACAAACTAACCCCAAAATGGCCACACCCACCATATAACAAGTCAAAACTCGGTGGGGAACAACCATTATCCAACAATATTCAAGATCTTACTACAAAAAAAACTAATTAAAAAGCCAAAAATTACAAAAAAGAAACACTTACTTGAAGAGGTTAACAATGGTGGAGTCGAGAGGAAGGATTGAGAGAGGGACTGCTGTTGGGTGGGGGGAAGGAAGAAGAATAATGTTTTGGGTGAAGATAAAGAATAAGAAGGGGGAATTTATGGGGGTTATGGGTTGAGGGAGTTGAAGAGAGAAAGAGGAAGTGGGTTGTTGGGTGGGGAGAAGAAGAAGGATTGGGGTTTTGGGTTATGGGAGTCGTGTGGGTAGTGGGTGAGGAGGGGAGGGGTTCTTAAATTAAAACAAAGTAAAAAGGAAAAGAAAATTTTTAAAAAAAAAACATACATGGGCGTGACAGATCTCACCGCGGTCGACCGCGGCCGCGGTGAGGTTCAGAGAGGCTATTTCGCCGCGGTCGTGCCGCAGTCTGCCGCGGTTCAGAGAGGCTATTTCGCCGCGGTCGTGCCGCAGTTTAGAGAGGGACTTTTACCGCGGTCGCACCGCGGTGACGGTCTTCCGAGGCCTTTCAGCTTGGTTTTGCAATTTACTTTGTTTTAACCTCGTTTTCACCTTACTATATTTGTTCTATGCCCCAGGCATTTGCTCAACACTCTCCACAACTGTCCTACACACTAAAAAAATCATGTTAAGAAAATACTACTATCATGGGTTGCCTCCCACGAAGCGGCTGATTTAATGTCGCGGCACGACGAGTACAACAATCAATAGGTTGCCTCCCATGAAGCGCCTGATTTAACGTCGCGGCACGACGCAGAGTCTTGACCCACTAATCAGCGAGCACGACCTTGGTCTTCTCACGATTCATGGCACCACCCCAATCGTGTTTGACTCTATGACCATTCACCAAAAATGTTCTTTCACCATGTATAGCTCGTAGCTCAAGCGCACCATAAGGAGTGAATCTTACTACTTCAAACGGGCCAGACCATCTCGATTTCAGCTTTCCAGGATAGCCTAGAATTGAATAACAATACTTGTTGGCCTGACTCAAATTGTCGTGGTTTAATGTGCTTGTCATGCCATCTCTTGGTCTTCTCTTTGTAAAGTTTGAAATTTTCATACGAGTGCAGCCTGAACTCATCTAATTCATCCAATTGCAGCAATCTTTTCTCACCCGCGGCTTCAAGGTTCATGTTTAGCTTTTTGATGGCCCAATATGCTTTATGTTCGAGTTCAACGGGCAAGTGACACGCCTTCCCATAGACCAACTTGTACGGTGATGCCCCAATTGGCGTTTTGTAAGCTGTTCTATATGTCCATAAGGCATCATCTAGCTTTGCAGCCTAATCTTTCCTGTTCACACTCACCGTTTTCTCCAATATTTGCTTTATTTCTCTATTGGAGACCTCAGCTTGTCCACTTGTTTGAGGGTGATATGCAGTCGCAACTCGATGACGGACTCCATATTTAGCTAAAAGGTTATTCAACAACCGATTGCAAAAATGTGTTCCTTCATCACTAATCAAGGCACGTGGAGTCCCAAATCTCGAGAATATGTTCTTCTTCACAAACGCAGCTACAACCATGGCACTATTTGTTGGCAATGCAATTGCCTACACCCACTTCGACACGTAGTCAACTTCCAGTAGAATGTATTTGTTACCTCTAGATGTTGGGAATGGACCCATAAAATCTATCCCCCACATATCAAAAATCTCTACCTCCAGTTAATTGTTCAAGGGCATCTCGTGCTTCCTCGTGATCGTTCCTGTTCTCTGGCACTGGTCACACTTTTTAACAAACGCGTGGGCGTCCTTGAATAGAGTTTGCCAAAAGAACCCAGATTATAGCACTTTCGCCGCTATTCTATCGCCACCATGATGGCCTCCATAGGGTGAGGCATGATAATCATACAGCACGAGTTCCACCTCTTTGTCAGGAATACATCTCCTCATCAACTGGTCACCACATTCTTTGTACAAGTATGGCTCATCCCAGTAGTAAGACTTCACATCACGTAAGAACCTCTTACTTGCCTCAGATTCCATTTCCGGGGGAAGTACCCCACTCACAAGATAATTCACAAAGTCAGCATACCATGGAGGAGGGTCTTGGGTTATAGCAAAAAGTTGCTCATCAGGAAATACTTCTTTGATTTCTCCACCCTCATCCACATGGTCATGATTTTCCAGCCTTGATAGATGGTCCGCTACTTGGTTTTCAGTGCCCTTTCGGTCTCTTATCTCCACATCAAATTCCTGCAACAATAACACCCAGCGCATCAATCTAGCTTTGGATTCCTTCTTTGTAAATAGATACCTGATTGCTGCATGATCTGTGTGGACTATGACTTTTGTTCCCACCAAGTACACCCGAAATTTTTCAAAGGCCCACACCACAGCTAGAAACTCCTTTTCAGTGGTGGTGTAATTTTGCTGTGCAGCATCAAGGGTCTTACTCGCATAGTAAATGGAGTAAAACACCATGTCTCTCCTCTGGCCGAGCACTGCCCCCATTGCATGGTCACTTGCATCACACATGAGTTAAAATGGTTCGGCCCAATCAGGTGCAACAATTATGGGGGCAGCCACCAATTTCTTCTTAAGCTCCTCAAATGCCTTCAGGCAGGCTTCATCAAAATTGAACTTGACATATTTTTCCAGCAACCTGCACAAAGGAGTAGAAATTTTAGAAAAATCTTTAATAAAGCGTCTGTAGAATCCTGCGTGTCCCAAGAAACTCCGGACACCCTTCACAGAAATTGGTGGAGGTAGTCTTTCAACTGCCTCCACCTTTGCCTTATCAACTTCGATGCCACTCCTTGACACTCTATGACCCAAAACGATGCCTTCCTACACCATAAAGTGGCACTTCTCCCAATTTAAGACCAGATTTGTTTCTTCACAACGGGCAAACACCATGGCCAGATTTGTCAGACAATTATCATAAGATGACCCAAAGACCGAAAAGTCATCCATGAATACCTCCACGAATTTTTCCACCATATCAGTGAAAATAGCCATCATGCATCTCTGGAAGGTGGCTGGTGCATAACAAAGACCGAACGACATTCACTTGGAGGCGAAGGTGCCATAAGGATAAGTAAACGTCGTCTTCTCCTGATCCTATGTGCATATGACAATTTGATTATATCCGGAGTACCCATCAAGAAATCAATAATAATCATGTCCAGCTAATCTGTCCAACATTTGGTCAATGAAGAGGAGAGGGAAGTGATCCTTGCGGGTTGCCTTGTTGAGCCTTCGATAGTCAATGCAAGCTCTCCATCCCATAACAGTGCGGGTAGGAATCAACTCATTCTTCTCATTCTCAATCACGGTCATACCTCCCTTTTTGGGCACACATTGAACCGAGCTCACCCAGTTGCTGTCAGAAATAGGGAAGATGATACCTGCATCCAGCAATTTTATGACTTCTTTCTTCACCACTTCTTTCATGATGGGATTTAACCTCCTCTGATGCTCAACACTCGGGCGGTGTCCCTCCTCCATAAAGATTTTGTGCATACAAAACGAGGGACTGATTCCCTTGATATCTGCAATGGTCCACCCTATTGCCTTTTTGTGCGCACGAAGTATTTTGAGCAATTTCTCTTCTTGTGGCTTGGTTAGGCTGGACGAGATGATCACGGGAAATGTTTCATAGTTTCCCAAATAAGCATAGCGCAAATGTGCTGGAAGAGGTTGAAGTTCCAGCTTTGGAGCTTCCTCAATAGAAGGCTTAGGAGGGGTCAGAGTGACAGGCTTGTTCAACTCCTCGAATTTCCCTAGCCCGTGGATGTAACTGCATGATACTTTAAGAGCATTCTCAATCTCTCCCCTTGTTTCATCTCCACTATGTTCTTCACCCCATATAGAAACTTTCTCAAGAGGGTCCACAGGACACATGTAGGGAACCACTGATGCATCCTTGCTTTCCATCACAGTAATCATGGATAGCTTTTCATAGTGGACTGGTAATTTGAGTGATTTATAGACATTAAACACCTCCACTCAATCACCAACCCGCATTGTCATCTTTCCTTCACACACATCGATGATAGCTCTGCCCGTAGCTAAGAAGGGATGCCCCAAAATAAATGGGACTTCCTGATCAGGCTCATAATCCAGGATAATGAAATCAGCTGGGAATATGAAAGATCCCACTTGTACCAGTACATCTTCGATCACTCCCTCAAGATAATCAAGGGAGCGGTCAGCCAACTGTAAAATCACTGTTGTTGGGCGTGGCTCATCCAACCCCAACTGCCTGAACACAGATAGTGGCATCATATTAATGCTTGCCCCAAGATCACACAAGGCTCGCACAACTGCATGCTTACCAATTGAGATTTGGATAGTAAAACTACCCGGATCCTTTAACTTTTGAGGTAGCTTGCTCTGAATTATTGAGCTACACTCCTTAGTGAGTGCCACGGTCTGATACTCAGTCAGCTTTCTTTTATGAGCCACAATGTCCTTGATGTATTTGGCATATTTGGGCACCTCCTGCAGAATATCTACCAGTGGAATGTTGATTTGTACCTGCTTCAAGAGGTCAAGGAACTTTTTGTATGCGGCATTATCTTTCACCTTTTGCAACCTTTGAGGGAAAGGAGGGGGTGGCCTTGCAACCACTTGTGGGGGTTGCTCGGCCACCGCCTCATCAGCTGGCTTTTCCGACTCTTTTGGACTTGCAGACGTTGACTCAATAATAGATGGTTCCTCATTAAAAGTTACATGCTTTCTCTTCTTGGATTGCACTTCTTCCAATTGCCTCCCATTCCTCAATGATACAACATTGACAGAAGCCTTAAGATTGGCTTCAGTGTCACTTGGGAGGGCCCCTGTTGGTCGGGTATTTTGGGAACTGGCAAGTTGACCCACTTGACGTTCCAAATTTTTCATTGCTACCATCTGGGCTTGGTTATCGGCCATCATCTTTTGATTTAAAGCAAGTTGGTCGTTCATCATTCTTTTCATAATTTCCTCTAGGCTACCTGATTGCTCAGCCTGAGGTGGTTTGTAATGCTGCTGAGGTGCATGAGGTGCTGGAGGCCTGTAATTACTCTGAGTGCCTTGCTTTCCACCCCAAGAGAAGCTTGGGTGGTTCCTCCAGCTGGGATTATAATTGTTCCCATATCGATTGGCTTGCCCTCTATTTTAATTTCCCACATAGCAGACAGACTCTGGGTTGGCTGGGCATGAGTCACTCGGGTGACCCTCTCCACAAACATCACAAAAGACTTGGACCTGTTGTACTGGCTGGACCTGTTGGAGTGGTTGAGATTGTTGCTTATTAATGATCAGGGTCATCTGATTGACTTGGTTAGTCAATGTCGAAATCTGTGCTGACAATGTTGAGACAATGTCTAATTCAAGAACCCCTGGTGACTTTTGAACTACATTCCTTCACATCTCACCTTGCCAGTATGGATTGCTCTTGGAGAATTTATTCAACAAAGCAAATATTTCATCATAATTCTTCTCCAATACCTGACCTCCAGCTGCTGCATCTACCACAATTTTTGTTTGGAGATGGAGTCCTTCGATGAACGTGTGGACCAACACCTCGTTTGTCTGATTGTGTTGAGGACAGTCTCTGAGTAGCCCCTTGAACCTTTCCCATGCTGAATATAAAGATTCGATTGCTTTCTGTTTAGAGGAGACTATCTCACTTCTAATCTTCGCAGTCTTGCCTGAGGGAAAGAACCTTGCTAGAAATTTTCTTGCCAAATCATTCCATGATATAATGGAATTAGCCGGTTCTGCCTTTAGCCATCGCTTCGCTTCACCCAACAGAGAGAATGGGAAAAGCGTAAGCCTCACATAATCTGGAGTAACCCCGTTAGTGATATAAGTATCACTAATCTCCAGAAAGTTCAAGATGTGCTGCTGAGGATCTTCATGTGGAAGACCCATAAACTGCCCATTTGCATGAAGTAGCTGGATCATGCTCTGCTTTAGCTCAAAGTGCCCAGTGATTCTGGGCTTCACGATGCTGGAGGTAACATTAGTAATACTGGGCATTGCTACCTCTTGAACCGCCATGTGTTGTTCCTCTGCCATATTCACAGGAAATTGAACGAAGTTCTGAATATTGTTCCTCTGCCATATTCGCAGGAAAAACTTATTGCTCCCAAACGCACACGCAAGTATACGTGGTCGTACAAGTAATATAATGATAAATCAGATTGTCGAACCCACAGAGACTTGTATAAACTACTCACTACTTCACTATAATTGTTATTCAACCAAGCCAAAATAAGATCCAATAGTGTAATTATGCTAAACTACAATTCTAGGAATTAACTAATTATCAAGTAACGAAAATGTTGATATGTATTCAGTAGAGACAAATATTCCAGGGTTGTGATTGTTTCACCATTCGTATTGTATTCTAATTAATTCTCCCTTTCATATAATTCACTCATGGTTGCTAATTAATCGATGATTGTTCTCATAGCCTTCTCCCGAAGCACTACTCGCTTGTTCTCAATAGATTAATGCCTATATTCCTATGAAATTAATCTATCAGAATGCATTAATATTACGATATCTAATTAAGCACGGTGACTAGGTATATTCCTATCCTTAGCCACAAATCCGCTCCCCTTGAGGGTTAAGATCGCTCTCTCTTCAACTCTTCTCTAATCTATACACGGCTTTCCAAAGCATAGCATAGATAGTATATAGAACCTAACTGCTGGCCAAATAATTAGGCAATTAAACATAGAATTGAAGAAACAACCATATATTGAGCGAATTATAATCAAGGTCAAATTAATATCGAAACACAATATTCATGGCTAATCACAACCCCAGAACAATGGGTGTTTAGCCACTCATGCTCAAATATGACAAAAACCCAATAGAAATCATACTACTCAAAGCAAGACATGAAAAAAAAGAAGATTTGAAGGTCTAATTGTTCCAATTTCTTCCCACAATGAAGTATTCTCTCAATTTGCTGCTCAAAAACTCATCTCCCCTCTCTTGGGCGGAATTCTAACACTTATATAGGGTTTGGGGCAATAAAGTCCCGTATTTGCACTTTTAGTCCCTGAAGTTCCAGCGATTCACTACGGTCGGCTAATTTTCCGGGCTTCAGTTCCTTCCACCGCGGTCGACCGCGATCTCGGTGGCCTGCCTTCAGTTCTCTTCTCGCTTAATGTTCAGTGCAAGTCATGGGTATCATGTGATTGGCCTCAAATTTCCATAGTTGACTCCAAATTGCTCCAAAGTCCTCTCCTCGTGAGATATAACCTGCAAAGCACAAAAGACACTAATCAGAGCATTTTGTCATCAATATTTACATTTAAAACAACACAAAGCGTGGTTCATTAGGGGCATAATTATAGTTAAATTCACCTATCATCAATACCGAACCGTACCGAACTACTTTGGTACGGTATTTGGTATGCACAATTGATATGCCGAATACCGGAGTATCAAACTGTTGTTTTCAAATACCGTATCGAAGTACGGAACGCCCACTCCTAGTCATCCTTTGATTTTTCTCAATTCTTCTCCCGTCCTTTGGTCGATGATGTAGAACTGACCTGGTCATCTTCGATCCTTATCTTTGACTCGTACATGTTGTGAAGGTTGTTGCTTGAAAATCAAGCAGGCTCTCCTTCAGCTTCTGGGAAGCGTATGAACTCCTCGGATTCAATCCTTTGGTATATTTCTCTTTTATTGTCTGATTTGTTGTCGTTTAAGGTTTACTTTACTGATTTCCGCATGACACCTGTTTAAACGTTCATAATTCTCATTTTAAACTTCAACATCAATTACTTTGTTTTTTTACTTTAACCTTATCGTCAAACGCCTACTTGGGTTCCAATAGAAAGCTTATTTTGAATGGAATACATTTTAGACATTTTTTCTTAAATAATAACAAGCAGAGGTGAAGCCAGGATTTCAAGCTTATGGGTTCAAGATTCTAATCGTTTGGAGTTACTGGGTTATAAATTAATAATTTATATATATTCAATAAAATTTTAAAGATAAATGCAGAGTTCGAACCAAAGCTACTGGGTTCAGCCGAACCCGCTCCCCGCACTCTAGCTCCGCCCATGCTAACAAGGCACTTTTTTTTATTGAAATACAGGTGGCACTTTTTTTATTGAAATACAGGTGGGTTTTGATTCTATTCTCATATGTGAGTGATAAATATCTCATATTTTGCTAGTCTTTTTTCTTAGAGGAAATGTTTATATTTCTATAAATTAAAGATCATCAATTCTCACTCAATAGCATCTGCAATGTAACCATAAAGCGTTTGAGAGTCTTGTTTAGGGGGAGAATTTCGAGACAAGTGTTAGCAAGTCACTTGTGTTTGCCAATTTGGTGAGGTTTCACACATTTGTACTCTCTTTTATATATTGGATTACTCATCTCCATGTAGACGTACCGAACCGCTTTAGACGTTTGTGTTTCTTTTTTGGTATATTTTCTTTTTATTGTCTAATTTATTATCGTTCAAGGTTTACTTAACTGATTTCGCATGACACCTGTTTAACCGTTCATAATTCTCATTTTAAACTTCAACATCAATTAATTTGTTTTTTACTTTAACCTTATAGTCAAACGCCTACTTGGGTTCCAATAGAAAGCTTATTTTGAATGGAATACATTTTAGACATTTTTTCTTAAATACTAACAAGGCATTTTTTTTATTGATGTTAGAGTATGTAAAGCAAATGGTTGCATAATTAGAATGATGTTAAGTAAGTAATCTGATTTCGATTTTGATAGGTAGATACATTTTCAATTTTCTTTTTCTTTCTTTGTAATGTAGAAGAACACATCCCAAGGCATACCAATTTTCACTTTGAGTTTATTACTGTTCTTCTTCAGGTTTTCCAGATGCGATTATGATTTGAGTCATAATCAAATATTTTAATTTCATGGCCGGTTATTGGCCAAACTAGTGCGGTGCATAATTTGGTAAATATCGAATTACTGTATCGATATTGAATATTTAGGTATTCGATATTTTGGTATTCGGTAAGATATTTGGTTTATGTTTTTTTTGTTTGTTTGTTATTTGATATTTTAAAACGAAATACCGAAAATCGATATTGTGCCGAAATATATATTATATTACACAATACACATTTTATTAATTATAACATAAGTATAAGAAATCTAAAATTATACTTTCCTTTATTCTCTTACTTCATCAATTAACTCTAAGTAAGTAATAAGACATGCATTTCTTTAAGTCTTCTCTCTAGGTTGGTATATGCTGGTTTTGGACAAAATATTTTGTCAACAAACATTTTTAGTTTTGTACTTTTGATTACTTTAATTAAGAATATTATCGTCTATAACTCTATGCACTAGTTAGTATAACACTATTAGAAATAAGGTGATTTCCGTCCGAAGTTTCCGACCGAAATCGGTCGAAAATTAGCAATTTCCGACCAAATTGCGACCGATTTTAATTGGACGGGGAACTACTGGTCGCAAACGAGTACCGACCGCCAGTGATCGGAAATTTCCGACCGAAATCGGTCGCAAACTTCAACGCGTTGACTGGTTGTCAAACTTTAGTTTCCGACCGAAATCGGTCGGAAATTTAAAAAAATATAATTTTATTTAATTAAATAATTATTTGTAAATTCTTAATTTATTTTTAAAAATATATATATAAATTCACAATTTCCGACCGAATTCGGTCAGAAACTTGAATAACCTGGATATTTTATTTGAAATTTCCGACCGAATGTGGTCGGAAAGTATGAATTCTGGGCAAAAATTAATTAATTTCCGACCGAATTCGGTCGGAAATCTGGGTAAAAACTGGGCAAAAAATGGCTTCTTTTAAGTTACACCACCTGCCAATTTATACCAATCCTATAATGGCAGCTGACGTTGCTTCCATTGAACTATAATGATAACCCAACAAGGCTTCAACAACAACTCATAACCAACATTATATAAATAACCACAACAAGACCTTAACGACAATTAATAACCACAACAAAAACTACTAAAATGTTCGATAACAAAATAATATAATCATCATTCAAATAACCAACAACAACAAAATATTGACAAGTTCAAAACTTTATTTAACAATACACAACATTCAATGAGTTCTTTTTGTAGCATCATCTTCATTTTCATCTTCATCTTCACTCCTATAATCTTCATCGCCGGCACATGGGGAAGGAGTAGGAGACCGGGGAATAGGGAAACCACCACTAGCAAGAAGATTGGCCAGCTGAATTTGAAGGAGATTAAATCTTTCGTCACTCCTTTCTAGTTGTTTCTTTTCTCTAGCTTTTGACTCTTCAAGCTCTGCTGTCAGCTTTGCGATCTTCTGTTTCATAGACAATATAGTCGACCTATCAATCACTATTTCAAAGTCCATAAAATCGAAGTGGAGTTCTTAAGGATTAGTAATCTCATTTTAGTTTGACAAGCTGACACTACACATCCATTTAACAACTAATTTAATAAAGTAATAACTAGACACATTCCTACGAATCAACAATCATATCACTACGACTTCAATTACAGCAAGCAAAGACGAACTGTTCCCTACGAGTATCTGTCACTTCCATTTTAGTTTATGTATACATGTTTCCAGAAGACAAGAATTCACAAGTTGTTTATACTCGAAAATTCAATCAAAATTTTAGCTCAAATAGATCTAAAAGGAGAGTTCAAAACCAGTCACAAAGCAATGACTAAAGCATGGTGCACAAATAAACATATACCAACACATGAAAAAAAAAATGAGAAACGAAAATATCAGGGGAAAGAAGGGACCTCAAATGAAACCGAAATCTCTTCTTAATCTTTGATTAAACAATATTATCAAGTCAGGAACCATGCCATGTCGATCAAACTCAAACAACCACTTCAAAATATATGTTGGACCTTGGACCCGGAAACCGCTCTGCTCTGTTTTCTCTGTCCAGATTCCGTGTGTGTATGTCTCTGTGTGTTTTTGTGTGTATGTGTTTCAGACAGTGGGGTCGAACGGGACTGAGGAAGGTTCGTTTTCCGGCGCGTTTTAGGCGGAATGGGGGTGGAAGGCTGAAGAAAGATGGGCTGGCTGGTGGAGCTTTTGTCACGACCCAAAAATCCCACCTTCGGGCCATGACTGCGTCTAACATTGAACCCGCTAGAC